>JAZKJV010008798.1:600000-847169 GCA_037367405.1 Ottelia alismoides | reverse complement strand
GTCCATGATGACTTAATTCTTTGAGTCCACTAGGCTATGATCACATGTCATCTCAATGAGCCTAAGTAGAGCACTTAACAACAACACATGACTCATAGGGACAATGGCTTTACCTGGACACCACACTTAGCACCGAGCTCTCTATGGATGAGGTGGTGAGGAGGTAGTCTTCCTTGACTTGGGGTAGCATATGAGGGTAGTACTTCTAGGAGGAACCTCTCTTCTTCTTTTAGTGAAGGAAGTGCGTCTCAACTTGGTCTGGTTTCCATGAGGTCTAACGACAGGAGTTGTGGGTTGCAATAATGCTTCAAAAGAGGGATAGTCAACTGGCTCAAGAGGAAAAACTCCTTGGATATATGCTGCACATGTATATGTTGTACAGATGCACTTGGAAAAAAATGCAAAAAGAAAATAACTCCAAAAAAGTAGTGGGTTTGAGAGAAAATGATAATCCCACCGGAGTATGTATATAGTACAATAAGCAAAGCTTGAGATCCATGTCCCACCTTATGTAGCTTGCAGCAGGGAGACTTGGCTACACTGGTCGAGCTCCCAAGGATACATGGCTACACTGGCCATGGTCCATTCTCTTCTTCCCCCTCTTCTTGAGCCGGTTGCACTTGAACTTATAAGGGAATACCCCGCTCCTCGAGGAAAGAGTGGCCAGATTGGGGTCATAGAGTTACCATGTTGGGGAGGGTTGTCAAGTTGCCATTTCTGAGGTGGAGAGCTTATACCTCACATTCACAGTACAAGGAAAGATTCATGGTCTTCAGGGTTTGTGTTTGATGACTTGTTCTGATCTGGATTGTTGAGGAGTCTTGATTATAGATTGGTGGAACTTAGAGGCTATTGAGTTTTAAGCTTAAGTCCAAATAAGGTTCCAACACATTTATAATCCAAAGATCTGATCGAGCTCCATAATTCAATTTAATGAAGGCAAGTTTAATATTCAACCTTGATCCATGTACATTCTCCTCTTTTTCTTTTTCTTCTTTTTCACTTCTTTTTCAAATAAGTGTTTGCTAAGAGACTAGCAAAGTTAAGTATAGGGGGGTGATGAATACTCATTCATCACTCTTTATTCTTATATTTTAGCTACAAAAACCTTCGCAAATGCATGTATATGTTTGTAAATATAAATAATTACCAAAAGCATGCATAGTGTAAAAAGTAATAATTAGCATGTTTTTGTGTAAAAATAAAAGAATAAAGATTAAAAAGAAAAAGAGGGAAATATTTAGAATAAATATTGAGCAACCTAATCCCAAGGGAGGGCTCAGTACCGCATAAAAGCCAAGTAGGGAGAGATAAGGAGCTCATGTGTGTAATTATACTTGTAAATAAAATAAAAATATTTTTCCTCCAAAAATAGAATAAAATGGGTTTGTAAATATTTGTAAATATTTATGAACACAAAATCAAAATAAAAATAGTAAAAAAGAAAATAAAAATAACTTTACTTGTACATATTCACCATGTACATACACCTACTCCTATATTTATTTAACCTTGTAAATAAATAAATTAAAATCCCAAAGAAATTGTACATATTCTATCTTTTATGTGGTAAATAAATAAAATAAAAAGCATAAAAACAAAAATCAAATAAAAAGAACAAAATTAAAAACCAAAAAGAATATTGTACATATACCATGTATATATATGTATATATCTATTTATTTCACCCTTGTATATAAATAATAAAAATAAAATAAAAATATTCTTTTATTCCTAATTTTATGTTATAAATAAATAAAATATGAAATGGGAATAAAAATGTACAAAAATAACAAATTAAAAATCAAAAATTAAAAATCCATGTTGTATATATACCTATATATAGCACCCTAGTGTAAATACCTTATTTTTATTTTGAAAAATTAATTAAAAATCACAAAAAAATAGAAAAAAATTAAAACAAACATTTTTCATATTTTGAGTCATTAATAATTCGGTCATTTATTAATTCTTTTTGAATTTTTAAAACATTTCCATGTGGCTTGTCCCCATTGGTCCACGGGGGACGTTGACCCCCCGGTCAACTCCCCCCTTTGGACCACAGACCCGTGGATCCTCTTCTCGGACCCATCTTCTCCCAATTATCCCTTTTTGATCTGATCACCATTCTGCCAAATCACGGGTCCTAATTACTCCCCAGTTATCCGGGAACCTCGCCCGACACCGTGCCTAGGGGTCCGTGCTTCACCAAGCCGGACCCGACCCTTTCTTCTCGGACCTCCCATCGTATAAAGTCCTAGCTCCACCTCCCATTTCAGGCATCTTTAGCTCATTCGTTTTCCACCCAAGGACCTCCATCGCCTCCACGAGAGTGACAGCTAGCTCCAGGCAGTGTTGCAGCGAGGAGGGGACGAGTCGACCATCGATCCGGCGACGTTGCGCCACCGTGCGCCGCCTGGAGGTGACGCTCGAGCCTCGGACACCGACGGTCCTTGAGGCAAGGACCTGGAGCACCCCCTGCTCTTCCACAGTCGATTGCGCCCATTAGGTATACCTCTCTCTTTCCCTAGTTCTCTAATTTTTCGTTTCGCCCAATTTCCGTCGTCGTCGCTCATCGCCGATTCCGACCCGTAGCCATCCATTCGATCATCGGGGTCACTGACCACCTTCGCCTTTCCTCCGCGCACCTTCTCCGCCCACTCATTCACCCCGATTCGCAAAGGAACTGGGTCTCGAGTTCCATCGTCATCGCTCCGCCGGAGCTCGCACACCCCGCCGCACCGACCACCTGCACCACCCCTAACTGGGTCGAGGCACTTTACCCTCGACCCAGGAGCTTGTTGCACATCTTTGCAGGTCCAAAGGAGCCCATTTGAGGGCTTCAACATCCAGGTGCAGCAGCTCGACCTCCGCCGTGGCACCGGAGCTCTCCAGAGCTCCTCGGCACCATCGGAGGGAACCATTCGACGCGGGAGGCCAAGGCGTAGCTTCTCCGATCTTTAGCCGCCGGCGAGGAGGTCTTCAGCGCGTACACGAGCCCGGTGAACCTCGTCGGAGCCCAGTTCTTTGAGGACCCTCCGCAGCCGCCCGATCGTCCTTCAGCTCCAGTTTGCATCGCAGCCGTCCACGCCAGGAGCGGCCATCACCGCTCGATCCTTGGAGGGGTGATCGTGACCGTCCGATCAGTGAGGGCTTCCCACGTTGCGTCCCAGCCGCCCGATCTTCCACGTGGCGAGGCCCCAGCCGTTCGATCAGGACCGAGGGATACTTGTTGAGGCGCCTCCCTTCCCCGACCGTTGGATCTACACGTGGTGCCCATCCGACCCTCGGATATAATAAGGGGTAAATATCTTGTAGGCCCCCCTATTTGTTTCATTTAGTAGTTAGTCCTGTAAATATCGCATTTAGTTGTTTTTATTTCGGTACATTTGCTTGTAGGACCTCGTACTGTAGTTTATTTGCTTTTATGCCCTTGTGTGTAGTGGAACACGTGCGTTGACACGTGCTTTTCTGGGTTAATTGCATATATTGCCTTCATGTTTCAGGGTATCACTGAATGAATTAAAGTTTTTATTAAATTGCAGATATACCCCTATGCGTGGTTTTATTGTGCATGTGCTTTATTTAGTGGGTATTTTACACTTACGCCCTAGGACTTTTAGTACGTGTTACTAATTAGTCCAGGGACCTAAATTTTTTTGCAATTAGGTCCCCGTGTGCCCAGGTCAAATGCCTCGCGCGTGCAACCTTGGATAAATTGCACCGGACTCCCTGAAACTTGTGTTATTTGCGTACAGGTCCCTGTGCACTGTACCCTTGTTTTCATTTTTAATAAAATAGTAAATTAACTCCAAATTCGATGAAAATTGGATACATGGCTCCTGTCATGGTGTAAAATTTTCTTTAATTTTTGGAGACATTTTTTATTTCATTTAGTATTTTTAAAAATTCAAAAACAAGCATTTTCTTTACTGTCTAACTTTAAAATTCACAAAAAAAAATTAAAACATCTCTAAAAATTACAAAAAAATTAGTTAGTGGTTGTTTGGCTTGTTTAATTTCTGACCAATTTTGGTCATTTTTGGATATATAAAACCCATAAAAATTACAAAACACTGAAAACCCTATAAAAATTCTAATAATTAATTGAAAAACCCAAAAATCATAATTCCTGTGGCCAAATTTCTTGTGTTTTGATCTTTACAGGAAACTTACTTTCAGGTGTTAATAGGACCTTTTTGCATTTTAAATTGGCCCTTGACACCTGACTGGACAATCCCTCTTATTTTCTGCCTTGTTTGATTTTTATAAAATCCAATAAAAATCAGAAAAATACCAAAAATTAACCAAAAACAAAGGAAAATATAAAAAACTTAAAAACCTTTTTGTTAGATTTTTTGGTTGATTTTTGAGTAGGTAAATAATTGTTTGTATTTGGTTATTTTATTGTTTTCTTTATTTTTTTAATTAAAAATCCAAAAAATATATAAAAATTAAAAATCCACCAAAAAGACTTTTATTTTATTTTATTCCTTTTTTAGACTACTTCGTAGGCCGCAAGGCCATCACGTGCTCCCTGAGTCCGACCCTGGTCGCTATACCAGGCTAATCCAATAGCCAGGACCGCTATCGTGTTTCTTTGATTTTTATCTGATTTTGGTGGTCTGCACTTTATTTTCTTGATTGAGACGAGGTCTCTATCGATTTGGGTCGCAACGACTCGAGTGATATTTTTACCTGATCCGGATCATTAGAATTTCGGCTCATCACTCAGCTCCAAAAATCATATAATAATGATAAAATGTAACCTTCACGATCTGAATTCCAGAGAGCACCTTCTGTTATTCTGCATCAATAAGTAATATAAAATCACGAATACATATTTGGGTCTACACAACCTAAATACAAACTAAATATTAAAGTTTTCATCGCAACTTACATGTCAATGTATAGTTGGCTGCCAATTTTGGTTCATCATGAATCATGATCATATCGTCTCGGAGTGTGTTTCACGCCTCTCAAAAATTCCAACTAACGAGAGCAATAAAAATGAAAAAATAGCAAAAGTTAAGCACATAATGTATACTGCCAACAAATTGTCCCTCACTACTCCCCCCCCCCCTCAAACCAAAATGATGTTCGTTCTCTACCACTCTCCTCGCCATCTGTCATTTGCCTCCGCCTTTTCAGAATGGCCTTCACACTCATTGATAATTACCCTTGCCCTCTACCATTCACCTCTAATACCGCCCAATACCATCATCTATATACCATCGTCACTGTGATTTGCCCCCATCCATCCGAGTTGGTATCGGACTGTCGACGATCACCATACAATACCATTTTCTCTTCACCGTCGCGTATCGTGCATCATCGACTGTCGTTCTCAGTCTGAGACCATCGATCAAAACATTGGCCCTCTGCCCTTCGCTTCCACCAACTCACAATGCCCTCGCCACCGTCCACCACCGTCACGATGCGTCCGTCACCCACTACCATCGACCTTAGACCATCAAGTGCCCACCGCCAACGTCGTAGATCATCGCCCACTGCCATCAACCTCGGATGATCGCTCACTGCACTTCATCTTCACGACATTGCTCTTCACGATTTCGCCTCTGTAATCGAACTTCTCTAGGGTTTTGGTGAAAAGTGAATACCGAGCAACCATCGTTTGAGGGTTCCTTTTTAAATAGGAATTTAGATTTTTTTTCTCTCGAGAATTTCAACCATCGGATTTGACCTTTTTAGAAGAGCATTTTTCAAAATATACTCAAACCATTGTCGTTATTAAATTGTTATTACAAAATCTTCGTGGGATCAAAATCCCTTTGCCACGTTACAGGTTTTGGCACGACAGTTCCGTTGCCCAATTCGTCTTCTCTTGCAGTGATTTATCAACACTTTGTTTTGTTGTAATAAAAAGTTCGTGACGGTTTACAATAATCGTCACTATCTCTAAAAAATTAACAACGAATATCTTCAATCGTTGCCATGTTAAGGTTTAGCGACGAATATTGATAACCGCTGCTATTTAAGTGTCACCTTAAATATTTTTTTTTATAGTGAGAAGAACTAATGGAGGTTATCTAGCGAGAGAGCGAATCCTATGTAGTACTGCAGAGGTTTGATGTGCCTCTTCACCAACCCAGAGCCGCTCCATCTTGGTGGAGCAACTTCGGATTGGTGAGGAGTTACATCAGTCATCTGCAGCATCAGACTTTTTTATGCGTTTGAGATTTCTCTACCATTGGGACCCAATCAATATCCTCCATTTAGAAAAAATATTCAAGGGTGTATATATATGTAGTTCATAGAGAGTAAAAGTTACAATAAAACCCCTAATAGACATGCCAAAGGTCTTGTTGGGAATCCAAAAATTAGAAGAAAAATCAGACTGAAGAAGACGAGATTCCACAAAAACCAGTCATTTTTTTGGCCGGGAATTATGCATGAGTCAAATTATAGCAAAAGAAAAGTAATGATATAGGAGATTTAAAACAGTGAGCTACAGAAAAATTTTAATCACATTATATAAATTAGAATTAGAATAGAATATATATGATGCTAGAAAATGTTATTTTGCTCCCGGCATAAAGTAGGAGTATTAAGGAACCAATCATCAAACACCTAAAGTCCTTCATCCTATACCATGTACAAGTTGTGGTGTCGATGTAGTCCAAAATTAGGCTTTAAAAGCTAAACGAGACAATATATCTAGTGACACATATTTTAGAATACGTTTTTATCACAGGAGTACTTCTTAACTTCTGCAATTTCAGTTATACCCTTCCCTTTTTGTAATATAACTTGTAGTACTAAAAATCTTTGTCTATGTATCATAGACATATTTACGAATGTATATATAAACAAATATCTTAACATATTTTGTCTATGTATCATAGACATATTTGTGAATCTATGTATAAACAAATATCTTAGATATTATTGGGTTACACCTAATATAATGTGTTTTAGAGTCATTTCGAATGTATGAGAAAAATAAATAGAGTAAGTTATAAAAACGACCTAACTATACATTGGTTTCTAAGTAGGGCTTTATTTTGGAAATTTAACAATAAGAGGTTCGATCTTATTTTTTCGTAGTAAATACATGCTTCTATAAACTTCGGCAATAATTCCATGTCAATGTTAAATCATAAAGTTGAAATTTTTGTACCCTATTTTTATCATTTCAAAAATGAGGCCCCTTATTGGAAGTAGACATAGTTGGGGCCCTTTTTCTTGGTAATTTACCCAAGTATATATCGTATTGTATTTAACTAGTTGTTATAAATTTTAATTTAATAATACTTTGTTTGCTTTTTATTTTATAGTATTTTAGCGTGTGTAATCTTGACATTGAATTTAAGTTTTAGGAAAATTTTATTATATGTAGGATAATACATATCCTTGTGTAAAAGGTTCAATAGGCTGCCCCACCCTATTTTCAGCATTTTTTCATTTTTTTTAAATAAAGCCATGTATTTTCATCACTATATTCCTCTAATATGTAATTCCAATTTTGTTAGAAATAGAGACTCTTATGCCCTTCATCTAGAACAAGTCGACTACAGCAATTCTAAGACCGTTAAATGTACTTGTTCAAGATGGAAGGCATAGGAGTCTCTATTTTTTACGATATTGGAATGACATTAGAGGTATATAGTGATGAAAATACATGAATCTATTTTTGAAAAAAATAAAAAAAACATCGGAAATGGGGCGGGGCAGCCCCATTTTTCCTTTTATAAAATATCCATATCTAAATTATGATTATTTGTTTCATATTTGTATCCATATTTAAGGATAGGTTAATGATTGTCAATAATCGTAAAATATATGTATTTGTATTTAAATTTTAAAAGATAAGGATATGGTAACATCTATATTTATATATGTTTGTTTGCATCTCTAGTTGTGCCCATAGATTCTTGCATCATGATTTCTTGTGCCTTTTAGGTTAGTTTCTACCCATTCCCCTCCATAACGGAATATAACATTAGGCCACAAGTGTAATTGAAAAGATTAAAGAGGGCCATAGAGGTGTCTTATTTCTTCACCATCTGTTTCTTCCTTCATACCGCCATCACCCCTCCTCATCTAGCCTGAGTCATTGCTTAGCCTCCTTTGCCATCGGCTGCCACCTCCAATCACATAACATCCTCCTAGATATCCTATGCCCCCTCATATTGAACAAGATCAATGATAGCGCACTAACAAGCTAGCGCACCAATCGCTGCGTCGATCGATCCAAATTCAGATAGCAATCAACCCACAATTATATTAAGCGATAAATGTTTGTGAGTCAAAATTTATTATACTATACATGAATTTGTATAGGTGTAAGCATGTAGAGGTCAAACACCGGGAGTTGAATGGTTCTATGTAATTATTATTAAATAAGTAATGTTAATTAATAATAATAATTTTTAGCTTTTTTAGCTTTTTCTAGTTTTATGTGGGTTTTTAACTATATTTTGATTTGATGGATTTTTATTTGTTTATATTTTATTTTTAATTTCTAATTTTGTAATTTATTTGTTATTTCTCGAATTTTTAATTTCATTTTTATTTTTAATATAAGTAATTATTTATATATAGTAATAGATATTATATCTTATATAAGAAATATATAACATATAGATAATATAGCCTTTTATATTTCTATTTATGTCAAAATAAAGTCAAATTACAGAAAATAAAATGTTTTTATATTTTATACTTTTCTTTATTTTGTAATATTAATGTAATTTTTCTAATTTTTTGGATTTTTTAAGTTAAAAAATATGTGAAAACATTGAATATATAAAATCCGTGAGATTATCTTAGGTTTAATAAATATTTATAAGTTTTAAATAAACTCAAACTATTTTTAATAGATAATACATAATAAAGAAAATTCAGAAATAGAAATATATATTTTTTTTATTTTTATATAATTTATGGATATTTTATAAGATTTTTAGGTTTTGTGATTTATAAGTTTTATATTTTGTACTTTTTAGTGATCTTTGGATATGTGATAAAGCATGATATAATATAGTTGTATATTGTTTTTTGGAATTTTTAGAGATAATTTTTTTATTTTTTTTGATTTTAATGTTTAAATAGGATAAAAATATGTGTGTTTTTGTATTTTAAAATATGAAAATAGAATAAAATTCCAAATAAAATTTTGTGCATGACAAAGCATGGTTCCAGTCATCTATCATATTTCCCTTTATTTTTGGCATAAAAGAAATATTTAATATGAACATCATATAAGAAATAAAAATACACAGCTCGCAGGGACCTAAATACAATTTTAATTAATTAAACTTCATTTCAGAATAGGACCTGAGAGTTGAAGAGTTTAGATGCAAAAATATGTGTGCCTCACATGAGACTACACGTGAGGCGAAAAGACCTATTTGTAATAACAACAAAGTTCAGGGTCTATCTTGTAATTTTTCCTAATTATTTTATACTTACTATTTTATTTACAATACTAAATCGAAATACAAAAATAGTGGAGGGGTTGCATGTAACATACCCAAGGGTGATCGTGTGTGGCGTATGTGGTCTGATCCTGTGGCTGAGGGCGTGCCACATAGTGCCACTTAAGATCAGGCGTCCTTAAGCATGTATCAGAAATGAACGGCCTATATTAGATACGGGTCGCACCTTTCATCCGACGTATCTGGAGTGATGAGGAAGAATAGAGAATAACATTAGCCATGGGAACCTAGAGTCTATGTTCCTCTCAATGACCTGGAGTTAATATGTTGCATAAATTCCACGTTCTAGAGGGATTTCAAACCCTCGACCTGCGTAATGAAAACTACATTATAAAATGCAAGAAAACACATATCAAACCTGATAGAATCAGGGAACAGAAGAACTCCACATAAAGGTGCTTCCAGCGATGTTGGACCACCACTTCCTCCTCTTTGTCCACGTCGATAGGGTCAAGTAACTCTCGCTTTCACAAGAGATCCATTTGTAGTTACGAAGAAGAAAGGGAATCAAATTCGAAAAGTTGGAGGAAGGCCATTATTTATGGATATGGTGGAGGGCAAAAGGGGGAAGAGGATGGCATTAAGAAGAACGGAGGTAGGTGAAATCTAGAGCTAGGTATGGAAGAGGGCTAAGGAAGCTGCAGCTTGATTGTGGTCTCGAGGTGGAAGAGGGTAAGGGTGATGGCGTAGAAATGGGAGAAGAGAGCTTCCTCGTGACTTCTAACATAAGTCAAAAGCGAAGGATAATTGATCGGTGAGTCAACAATCCATGGCCTCTGGTTGGTCCAAGTGGACCAGCTAGAAAAGGCAGGGATTAATTGCCTTATAAATTAGGTCAAAAATAATAAATGATTTTATTAATAAAATGTCAAAACATAAAAACTATTTATTATTTTATGTACTATTTCATGGGTTTTTATTTTTATTTTTACAACCATATTTATTAGGTGATAATTTTTATTTTCCTTTTAATTTTGCACGTTTAGTTTCTTTTTTATTTTAAAAATACAGTATATAATTATATATAATGATAATTATGTTATATATTATATAATCAATATAAAGTATGTGTATTATATATTGGATTTTATATTTTTAAATATATATACTCAAAATATGGAAAATAAAATGTTTTTTGTTTTTAATTTTTCACTATTTTTGGTCATTTTTATTGGATTTTGCTAATTTTTATGTATTTTTAAAGTCTTAAAATGTACAAAATGGAGAATAAAATAATATAACCAAATTATTTTGGATTTTAAAAATAGATAATAGTGTCTAAAATTCCCAAAACTATTTTTAATATATGTTATATATGATAAAAAAAGTATAAGATAGAAAACAATATTTTTGGATTTTAATTAATTTTTACTGATTTTTATAGAGTTTTTAGGTTTTTATGATTTTTAAGCTTTTTATTTTTATTTTCAATGATTTTTGGATATGTGATAGAAATACAATAATATAACTACTCTGATTTTTTGGAATTTTTAAAGTGATTTTATATTTTTTGGATTTTAATAACTAGATAATAGAAAAATAGGTGTTTTTGTATTTTTAGTAAATAGGAAAATCAATTAAAATGATATGCAAAAAATATATGTCGTCAAGTATAATAGAAGGTACTTAAATAAATTTTTCTACAATTTTTAGAGCAATAAAATTTTTTATAAAGATAAATATACACAAAATTAAAATCAACGGTTTGTAGGGACATATTTGCAATTAATGAAAACATATATATCATTTAATAACAAGACTTAAAGTCTAGGGCATGCACGTAAATATTACAGTGCAACATGTACCTCCACGCGTGATGCAGAAGGACCTATGTGCAATATCCAAAAAGTTAGGGTTGTCTAATGCAATTTATACAAAGTGTTTACTCTAAATCTTATATTTACAAGACTATCTAATAAATACAAAAGGAGGAAGGGGTTCTACGCAATTTACCCCTTAAGTACGCCATCTAGTGGCTAAGATCATTTAACTTAATCCCGATCGACGGCGAAGGAGGGATACATTTCACTTTGAGATCAATGACCTAGATTAGATCTGGGTCGTTTCTCGAATTTGACGGCACCTGGGCAAGGAGGAAAACACACAATAACTGGGCCCGGAGGTGCTTCAATCCTTGATTCCTCGAGGCTCTGACCACAAATCTCAATCCTAATCAGCCCAGCATGTTGCTAGAGCACATTCGCATCAACAGGAAGTCCCAAATGGCTTCCAGGTCTCAGCAATGGGGATCTGGAGTCTCTATCATTCCCAATGACCTTGAGTTATTATGTTGCATCGATTACATGCTCTAGAGGGCTTTCAAACCCTCAACCTACGACAAAAGTAGAGGGTCTCGAGAGCAATGCTCTCGACCCAGGTTGAAGCTGAAATGCACAGGAGAGGTGAAGGGCGGTGATCTCCTGCAATGGGGGGTGGAGGAAGGAGCTTCGTCGACGTCGATCCTTGTAGGGTCAGAGAAAATTTAATGGGGGATTCAATGGATAACTTGATGAGGAATAAAATGGTAATGGTTGCGGGTCGAAGAACAATCAGATTCGCAATGATCAGGAGTTGAAGCTTGAAGCTCTAGCGTACAAAAAAGTTGGAATTAATCCTAAGATACTAGATGAATGCATAAATTAAGAGCTACACTAATTGCAGTAATGAAAATTACACTAGAAAATACAAGAAACACAGCTCGAACCTGATAGAATCAGAGACTAGAAGAGCTCCACCAGAAGGTGCTTCCGATGATGCTAGACTACCAATTCCTCCTTCTTGTCCACACCGAAAGGGTCGAGGAATTCCTACAGTCATCAGGAATCAACTCAAGATCTATCTTTGTGGTTACGAAGAATAAAAGGGGATAAATTCCAAAATTTGGAGGAAGGTCCATATTTGTGGACATGGTGAAGGGTGAAAAGGGGAAGAAGATGGCATGAAGAGGAGCGGAGGTAGGTGAAATCTAGGGCTGGTGTGTAGAAGAAGGTTAAGGGAGCTGCAGGTTGACGGTAGTCTCGAGGTAGAAGAGGGTAATGGCAGTGGCGTAGAAATGGGAGAAGAGAGCTCCCTCATGACTTTTGAAAAAAGTCAGAAGGGAAGATGGATAGTTGATTGTGGATCAACAGTCCATGGCCTCTGGTCGGTCTACCTAGACCAACCAGAAAAAGGTAGGCATTGATTCCCTTACATATTAGGTTTAAAAAAATAAATTATTTTATTAATTAAAAATCAAAACATAAAAATGTGTCTTATTTGTGTACAATTTATGGGTATTTTTATTTATTTTTACAACCTTATTTATTAGATGATAACTTTTACAACGACATACATAGGTATATTTACCTATATTTTATTTATTTTATTTTTATTTTGTATTTTAAACTTTATTATCATATGTATATAGTTTATATATTTAAATATATTTAAATATATATTTAAAAAATATTTTATTTTTATGACTTTATTTGTATACTTAAATAAGTATGTGTATATACATTATAGGTATAATATACCTATATAGTTTATTACGTTATTTATTTTAAGTATATTTTAATGGTTTTATTTATGTTATATTTTTATTATATTTCAAATAATATTTACAAGTATTTAAAAATATTACAAAGGTAAAAATATGAAGGATAAACTAAATGAATAAAATATGCAGGTATCTGGTACAATAAGACCCCAGAAAGCTGGCTTTCACATCTAACTCAGGTAATGAAACCACCTTTATTAAATAGATAATTTAATTTTAAGAATAATAAATATGAGTTTGGTCAATTTGGAGTTCACATGGAGAAGATATTGATCTGTGAAGTTTGATTTACGGCCTTTTCATCTGTATGTCTCATTCACACTGTGCATTATTTCTTGGAAATTGATTTTGTATTTTTCTATACATTATTATGTAGAAGTTTCATGTTGAACAAATATTAATGCGAGGTGTGTAAAATGAATAATAAAATAATGAAAAATAGATATTTATACTAAATTGAACTAGGGTTTTTGAGGTGGACTTCTGTACATTTAATCATCATGTCTCCCTCTACTTTATTCCTGGTCAACCAAGTCAATATTGACTTGGTCTCGGGATTTAGGGGCATTCAGTATCTTTGATACTTTATTTAATTTTCTTTTATTTTCTTTATTCTTTTATTTTGGATTTAAATACGAGTAATTGTGCATTATTTACATATGAATAATGAATATTAATTTGTATAATTTATGTGTATTTACTTGTGCTTTGATGAGGATTTAAATGCAAATAGATGAATAAAGGTAGATGAATGGATATTCATCAATGTCTTGCAACCCAACCATGATATCTCTTCTGCTTTCTTCAACAGCTTGTAAAATTCCTCTGACTCCTTGAGTGGTTCCTCATCATCAAGATAGTCGGGATTAAATTCCGAACCAACTACACCCATCACCACTTCAACAAAGGGATCAGTACTCTGATACTCATTTGATGATATCCATCATGGAGGACTTCTCAGTGTCTCCATCAAGTAAAATAATCCTCAATAAATACATTCCTATATAGGTTTAACTATACTTCATCCTTCGACATCTTCTTAACTAAATGGTACATGTAACATGTACATATAATGGTGCCATCTAAATATACAACACTGGAACTGTTGGAAAGTAAATTCTGTGAATTCCTTTACACCTCGCTAAAAAGACTCAAAACATGACTGTCATGTATATAGTTGTACATATAATCCCTATTATCTATCATTCTAGCCTAAACATAATGGAATATGAAGTCAAATTAAGAGACCGTGTGAGATATATCTGATGAATATCCATTCATCTACCTTTATTCTCCCATTTTGTCTTTAGATCCCTATCAGAATACCAATAAACACAAATAACTTGTACAAATTAACATGCATCATTCATCTGTAATAATGTATAAACATTTGCATTTAAATCCAAACTAAAAGAATAAAGAAAATAAAAGAAAAATGAATGAAGTATTATATATAATCCTAAATCAGTCAATATTGATCTGGTCAATAAGGAATAAAGTAGTGCGAGATAAGGACCAAACAATGTATATAAAACCCTAATTATTCATATTTAAAATAGCCATTGTTGCTTTGTTTTAATCTTTATTTCACACACTCCAAATAATAAAGTTTTCAACATGAAACTTGTACATATTAATATATATAATTATAAAAATAATTGCCAAGAAAAATAATGCACAATTCAACCTGGACATGCAGATATAAAGGCTGCAAACCCAACTCACAGATAAATATATTCTCCATATGAACTCAAATTGAATGAAACTCACCCCCCATTGTATTCCAAATTAAATTATCTATCTAATGAAGATGGTGGCACTAAAAATGGAGTTAAAATGCAAAAGCTGAAATTCCGGGGTACCATTGTATTGTATATCTATAAATAACATTCATATATTTTATTCTTTATTTTTTTACTCTCCTTTTATTTTTAAATAATTTTATATATTATTTGAGACATGCTAAAAAATGTAAACATAAAACAAAATAATGAAATACACTTAAAACATATTGGTATAGTATACCTATAATGTAGTTACATACAATTATCTAATGTATGTAAATACAATCAGAAAAATAAAATAAAAATATGTAAATATGTATTTAATTATATTATAAATATATATAATATTTAGTTATGATAATAAATATTAAAAATACAAAATAAAAATTAAATACACCAAACATAGGTAAAATATACTTATAAATGTACATGTAAAATAAGTAAAATGATTTTTTGAATTTTTTAGAATTAATTGAAACAGAGTTCTTCATACATGAATCTTTTTGATGCAACATCGGTTCGAAATTAAAATTATCTAACTAAGCTTGTGGGAAAGAAGCTGCAGTGGTATCTACCACAAACAAAGTTGCAAGGTCCTCCATAGCATCCCAGATATCTCCATGTTGCCGATGCTGCATTTGTTCTCTCATCTTCTCGTCTCCCTGAGAAAGGATCCTCGACTGTTGCTAACGGGGCCTCTGACTGTGTTGATTTTCCTCCTCGTCCTATGAAGACTCCTCAGACAAAGCTTCAGAGAGGCCCCTCCTCGCATCCCTCGCCCTGTCAGGTACGATCGCGGTCCTTCCGCTCCTAAGTGACATATGGTTAGCCTCGTTACACGAAAGAATCTCATATTCATATCTAAGAGATGTTAAAGAGTATACCTGGCCAAGATTCTGCTGAGAATTAGAACAGTTCAGGCTATTAGGGTTCGCCTGAACTTAGGCTGGGATCGAGGTAGAGGGTGCATATTTCTTATCTCTCCATCTAGACATGCGGTTGACATCCACCTACAAATCACGAATCGTGTTCTGATAAAAACGAAGGGTGTCGAGTATCTGCTGGAATTGTGAATTCGAGGGATCAGACGAAGAAGTGGGAAAGGATGAGAAGAACGAGAAGACTGGCCCTGCTGGTCGGCTCTGCTACTGCTGGTTCATCTATTGCAACTATGGTCCCTGCTGGCCTGCCTGGTACTGGCATTGTCATCTGTACTGCTTGTACTGCTGCCTCTGCTGCTGGGGTGGCTAAAATCCAGGGCTCTGCTGTAATGGAGGGGGTGCGGAAGTGAATGCGGTGTTGTGAAAGGTCAGGGGACGTTGGTAAGTCTGTCGGTCCCCCGTACTTCCCTGCTTGGCCGGGTCCAGAGTATACCATTCTCCATTCACCTCCCAAACCGGTGGAGGCTCCTCCTGAACTATCTCCATGGATGGGGTTGTTGCTGGGACGGGTAGATGTAGGAGTGATCCTACTCCCATGGGGTTGCCCTGACACCGGCTGCTCCTGAACATGGTGAGATCTGTATACAGGAGCAAAGGGTGCAGTCATGGCAGGTATCTTTACCTTAGATACCTTCCCAGTCAATTCCTCCATCTGTTTGGGGAATTTGGAGACACTCCGGTCCAATTCATCAATCTTCTTGTCAATCCTCTCAACTACAGTAAGCTTGTCTACAAGGAGTCTCATGCTAGGGATCACGTCTTGAGAGAGATCAACTACAATTGACGTTCCCCCTCCAGATGAGAGTGAACTGGGGGACTGTATGTATGCCCTGTTGGTGGTCTGCGAGCGGCTAGTCTCAGCCATCTGCTCGAATACCTTCCAGACGGTATCCGCTTCGCGTGAAGTGTAGCTGTCTCCACAGGCAGCGCTCACTAAACCCTACATCTCAAGGTTGAGACAGCTGAAAAATGACTGGACCAAGATGTTATCATTTAGACCATGACAAGGACATTTCTGCGGGATGTCCTTATACCTCTCCCAAGCATCACAAAAGGCTTCGTGGGGTAGCTGGGAAAAGCTAGTGATGTGTGTCCTCATCATGTTAGTCCTACTTAGGGGGTATAAATTCTTCAAAAACAGGTCCTTAAATTGGGCATAGTTATTGACCATAATTCCCAAATTCTTTACCTAGTAGTCAGCTTTGCCACCCAAAGCAAATGGTAGGGTTGTGAGCTTAAGATAATCCTGGCTAACATTAGATGTCTAGGGTTAGTGCAGACGAGCTCGAAGTCCCTTAGGAATGCATAGGGTTCATGAGATGCATTTCCATCAAAGTGTGGCAGTAGGTTCAAGAACTACAGTTTCAACTCAAAATCTACTTCTGGTTCGGCCGGACTCAGATAATTCTGAATTCTATATTGTTCGGGGTTGTATGCCGCATCCATCGGTGGTTCCACTCCAACATTCAGTTGTCCTAACTAAGCTCGGAGTAAAGCTTGTTGTTGCTCAGATGCAGCAAGGTTGGCCAGTACCATCCTCATGGGGTCCTCAGGGTGTTCTTCTTCCTCTTCTTTCTTTTTTCGGAGGCATTTTGCTGGAATCTTTTGGAGGTCTTGATGATACACCTGAAGGTGGGAGATCTGTGAGGTCTCATCTCCGATTATCACCTCTAGTGGCTCAGGCGTAGAACCATTGACTCAGTAGATCTCTGTGAAGCTCTACAACAAGGTGCTCAGCCTCACATTGGATCTCGCCCGGAACGTCGGACGTCCGTCATTGCACTCATTAATTGCCCCCTCACTGCCACTGGAGGATCTTCGAGGTTGATGGACATACGCTCTCTCTCGTGGCAGATGAGAGGTGAGGTGGGAGGGGAGTTGCCTTTTAAAGGAGGTTGCGGGGGAGCGGGGAGTGCGCCCAAGGGATCGTAGACGTAGTTGCAGATGATGTGTGGGCGACTAGAGAGAGGAGGAGCATGGGGTGGTTCCAGAGGTTGAGTCATGGGCAGTTGCGGTCAAGGCGGGCCAGCGAAGCGCAACAGTTGCACATCATGCGCAGGGGCTGAGAGCTGCGGAGAGTTCACGCAGAGGGGGAAAATAGCTGGAGGATATCCGTGGGAAGAGAGAGAGAACGGGAAGAGAGGGAGAGCGGTTCGCACGCAAGATGTGCTCCGCCGCGAAGGGCGGAGGTGCAGGTTGGCTGGGTTGTAGGGGAAGAAAGAGAGAGAGAGAGAGAGAGAGAGAGAGAGAGAGAGAAGAAGAAGAAGAAGAAAGACAGAGGAGAGGGGGGAGTGGTCACATGCTAGGCACGTGACCGGGCTGACAAAAGGAGGAGAAAGGAGGCGCCACGTAGCGCACGTGGTAGCGGCCGCATGGCGGGTTAATTTTTATTTTTTAATAAGTAAATAATTTGAAAGAAATAATAATAATAATTAATAAATAATAATTAAAGTAATTAAAATAACTAAAATAAAGGTAAATAAAATAATTAGAGTAAATAACTAAAATAAATAATAATTAAAAAAAGTAATAAATAAAGATAAAATAAATAATACAAAATGGGGGTGACATGTGGCGACTTCAGGAGCTGTCATATGTCGCTCCCAGAAAAACCACAGTAAATCAAAAGAAAAATAAAAAAGAAATAACAAAAGAGGTCAAATCAAGAAATGATCAACATAAAAGTTGCCCGTCTCAACAAGATCTACAACTTTCGTGAAGGATCAAAAATCAAAAGAAATTATTTGTATAAAAATTATTTTTGGGTGATATCTTATATGTAATCCATCTTTTTATCGAAATCCTGTTACCGGTGAACAAAACAAGACAGACATTATAAACCGAGGGGAAAACAGATAAAACATAAATTTATTTATAGCACTATCAGGAGATTGTGCAATACAGTACAAATAGGAAATCGATCATACACGAGATTATAACTAAATAAAGCTCGGGAAACCTGACAGACATATACGATGAAAGCATATAATTAATTAACATGCAGGATGGTGATATTCCTACTTATTCAGGAAACTTCAGCTCCTTTCATTTCTGGTGCATGCATATGCTTGGGAGTGGCGCTGTCATATGTATGCATGCCTCGAAAAAGCTTACACGATGCCGACGCATGCATGGGTACACGTGACATAAACATTAACGCAGTTGCGGATGCAGGTTCCGCTTATTCTACATGCGGCTGCACTCGTGCAGGTGTTCAGATTATTGACGCATGTAGTGATACACGTCGCCGTAGTAGTTGTTTGAGCAAGCACTGCCGACGAGAGCAATGCGGCGGCCACCAGCATGGTCAGCAGCACCACCACACCACCACGAGGCTTTCCCATCTCCTCCGAATAACACCCAACTTGTTCTGCAGGGAGGTTTTTTGATACATGGAAGGCATGCTACAAGCCATCTCTTATATAGAGCGTCTCTGCGTATAATTTAATTGAAGATATTAATGAGTTCGATAACAACATTTAACTTGTTCCATCGAATGAATATCGACGAATCCCTCTTTTTGTGGTTTGGAATTTACGAGAAGTTGATAATTGTAGTGTTTGGATGAGAACGCTCTCAACTTGGAAAGAGACCACCTTTAAATTGCCATTTGACTTTTGTATGTAATTAACACTAGAAGCAAAAGGACATAGAGAAACAGGTTTTACCTATTAATATTGCATGGATCGATTATCGTTATGCACATCAAAGATCGTGGTCTCCTCATATCTCTTTCTTTCCAATTTAGTGCTAATTACTTATATCAACCTTAGTCCAATTGAGTTTTAAGTTACAACTAAGGATTGTGTTGGTCTATTCTTAAGCATATTAATGAAATGAGCATACGTGAATATACAAAACAAGCTTTAAAAAAAATACTTCGAAGCATCAAGCTTCTAATTAATATTTGTAAAGTGTTCGTTGAAATGTTGGTATTGATTAATTTGATTAGTTTATTAGGATTTTAACCTTAATAATATAGCAATCTACGATCTATTCTTTCTCTGAAATTATAAGAAGTTGAATGGTGACAGTTTTAACATAGAAATTTAAAAACTCGAGTTTAAAATAACTACCTCAATTGCTAAGCTTGTAATTATATCGCGACAAATATATGTTAGTTGCAAAATGACTTTTTCTAATAAGAAATTATGTATTTGTTGCTATGTAGTATCAGTGATTCACATACCAACGGTTATCAGTTATATATCTCCATTATCCAGATATGCGTATTAGGATTTTAATCTTAATAACATAACAATCTTCGTTCTGTCCTTTCTCTGGAATTATACAAGTTGAGTGGTATCAATTTTAACAAATGAATTTTAAAAAGAGAGTTTAAAATAACTGCTTCAAGCATTTGCTTGTCATTAATCTCGGACAGTAGCCAAGTAAGAACGTAGAACAACGAATGGAGGTTATCTAGCGGAGAGAGCGGATCTTCTGCAGTACTGCAGAGGTCTGCTGTACCTCCTCACAAACCCGGAGCCACTCGATCAAGATCGAGCGGTTCACACGGTAAGATCTTTGAAAAACTCAGATTTTTTGTAAACCGTTCGATCTTGATCGAGCGGCTCCGAATCGGTGAGGAGTTACAACAGTCCCCTGTAGTACTGCAGAGGATCCGTTCGTTACAACAGTGCATAATTCTTCGATATTGAAGACTTTTTTACATGTTTGAGATTTCTCCACCATTGGGACCAAATCAATATCCTCCATTTAAAAAAAAATATTCAAGGGTGTGTGTGTTTGTCTCTTATATATATATATATAGAGAGAGAGAGAGATCTCTTCTATATATATATATATATAGAGAGAGAGAGAGAGATGAGTGATCCTATGAGAGCAAAACTTGTGAGAGCATGAGAGCATTGATTCTGGACCACATGATTATGTCTTCTCTCTCCTGGTTGAATCATGTGGTCCAGAATCAATGCTCTCATGCTCTCACAGGTTTTGGCTCTCATAGGATCACTCATATATGTACCAAAACCTATGAGAGCATGAAAGCATTGATTCTGGACCACATGATTCTGTCTTCTCTCTCCTAGTTGAATCATGTGGTCCAGAATCAATACTCTCATGCTCTCACAGATTTTGGCTCTCATAGGAATATATATATATATATATATATATATATATATATATATGGGATTGGGGAGCCTACACCCATATGTAGGTAACTTTCCTACACCCACCTCTTACTTCTTCATTTTTTTAATTTTTTGAAAGGGATATTAAGAGGATTTACTTAGAATATTAAATGAAATAAGTGTTTCAAATTTCATGTAAAACAGACATTCCCAACAGCTCCATCGGAAGGGCCGATTTCAGCAAATCTGAGACCGTTAAAATTTGACTATCATGATGGATAAGTTAGAAGTCTCGAAATATGTTCGAATTTGAATGACGGCATGGTGATATATTGTGATCTAAATTTCCCAAGAAATTTTTCAAAAAAACAAAAAAAATTGAGGAAAAAAGAGGTGGGTGTAGGAAAGTTACCTACACATGGGTGTAGGCTCCCTTTTCCCTATATATATATATATATATATATATAGGGGGACACTTCAAATGAGGTGGGGTCTCACCAATATTGTGGTGAGCCATCGAGCAGATTCGTCAGATCTCAATCTGACGGTTGCATCAAAAACCTCATCCAAAAGGGCATTTTCGTCAAATTGATTTCATTAATTTCGAGTTTCATTTATTGGTTTCAAATTTCTGTTTTAAGATTTTCTCGATTTGGTATTTTCACAAATGCCTTTATTGATTAATTTCCGATTTTGTTCCAAACGATCTGAAATCAACCACAGCTTTGTAAAGTACAACGAGTTTTTGTAAAATATATTTTACTCTTTGTAAATTTCATTAATGATTTCATCTTATTACTGTAATTTCATTTTGTAAATGATTGTATCAGTTTTGTAAATGTGTATATTCATTTTGTAATTCCAGTGAGTTTTGTAAGAGTATTTTTCCTCTTTGTAAGCTTCAATTTTTTTGTAATTGTGTATGTTTGTTTTGTAAAAAATCCGTGAATCTTTGTAACTGAATCTCCCTCCTTTGTAAAATTCACGCATGTTTTTCATTTCCTTAAAGTTCAATTGCCATACATGTTCTCGAGTCCTGCAAAATAGAGAAAAAACATTGAGATTTGTAAAAAAGGTAAATAAATATGTAAATCTAAATATCAGTTAAGTAAAATTATTATACGATAATGTAACAGAATCTCCTCCTTTGTAAGAGTGTTTGATCACTTTGTAGATTTTAGGCGCTCTTTTGTAAAATAATCTGATCACTTTGAATATTTCTGTAGAGTTCTGCGACAAATAAGTACACTGTTAGATATTGGAAACATGTAAAAAATTGAAATGATATTGTAAAAAAAATTCAATATTTGCACAAAACATTCCCATTTTTATAAAAAAAACTACATTTGTAAAAAAAAGCTAAGGGGTCCCTCCTCTGCGCACATCTCGACGCTTCGGCGTCGACGGTGAGGTGCCACATCGGAGGACGCACAGGCGGAGTGTAGCCTGACGGAGAGCGGGGCTGAGGGCGGGTGGTAGGGGCACGAGCGGAAGGCTACCACCTCACCGAAGAGGATGGCGCGTGAGGCTGCGGCTCCGCCTGAAGGTCGGTGCACGGAGGAAGGCCGACGCCGCACGCCGACGCCAGACTCCCGACGTCGCCCTCTGCCTGGCGCCACCACCCGCTGCCATCTTCATTCTCCTCGCGTCGCCGTCCTTCTGCCCCGCCGTGCGCTTGGGCGCTCCACCCCTTTTGCAGCACTCCCGTCGGCCATCCTCCACCTAAGGTCGGCGCCGCCCGCACGGATCGCCACCTCTCCAGCATGCGCGTAAGGCAGCGTGACCCCCTGGCTCCGCGCCTCCGCGGTAAGGCCTCCAGATCCACGCCTGCGCAGATCGTCGCTGTCGGATGCCCTTCCCCCTTGTGATGGCGTCCTTGATCCCCTGCAATTGATTAGTCAAGAGAGATTTTAGGCAATATAGTTGTCACATTCTATATTTAGAATGTGAAAAAAAGACCAAAATAGATTTTCGATCAATTAAATATTATAATTAAAGCATCATTAATTACGACCGTACGATTAAAAATAGATGGATGATGATGGATGGCTCACCATAAAAGCGGTGAGACCCCGCCTCATTTGAAGTTTCTCCTATATATATATATATATATATATATATATATATATATATATGTATGTATGTATGTATATGGAGAACTTTAGATAAGACGGTCCTTTCCTGGATGAGTGGCATTCTAATAGAATATATAAGATTACCAATGATGCTAGAAAATGTTATTTTGCTCCCGGCATAAAGTAGGCGTATTAAGGAACCTATCCTCACACGCCCGAAGACCTTCATCCTGTGCGAGCGGATCCTCTACAATACTGCAGGGATATGGAGTAAACCGCGAATAGACCCGAGCCGCTTGATCAAGATCAAGCGTTTTGCACAAAATCTAGATTTTTGTGGGCCCTTACCGTGCGAACCGATTCGCTCGATCTTAATCGAGCATCTCGAGCCTCCTAGAGGTTTACTTCAGATCCCTGCAGTACTGCAGAGGATCCACACTCTCATCCTATACCATGTACAAGTTGTGGTGTCGATGGAGACTAAAATTAAGTGTTAAAAGCTAACCGACACAATATATCCAGTGACATATTTTTGAATACGTTTTTATCACAGGTGCACTTCTTAACTTCTGCAATATCAGTTATACCCTTCCCTTTTGTAATATAACTTGTGTTCTTGACTAATTAAAAAATCCATAATTGTGCTCTTTTGTTAAGATAAAGTAGCAACATAACGGATATTACAAAAGGAGAGAACTATAAATTTTGTAAAAAAATTAGGGGTATAATTGATATTACAAAAATGGATGTTCAAAAGTTAAAAAAGGATACAATTGATAAAAATCTTTTTTAGAATCTGTCGTAATATGAACCATGGTTAACTATTAAACAAGAAATAAGGTTTTTTATAGTTGTGATCTTCTTAGGTTCTTCAATATTAGTTATCTCCCTTTCTTTTTTGCAATATCAGTTGTGCCTAGGGAAACAACTTGACACACACACACACATATATATCAGTATCCGAGCGCCATCATCTTTGTTTATAAGAGGATAAGGATAAGAATTTTTTTTGCAGATGATATGAATATTTGTTTTTCTTACGGAAATGATATAGATATGGATAGCATTTTCAATTTTTTGTGGATACAATTGTAGATATAGATACAAATTGTTTGGCGAATATGGTTATCTGTAGTACTAAAAATCTTTTTGTCTATGTATCATAGACATATCTACGAATGTATGTATAAACAAATATCTTAATATATTTTGTCTATGTATCATAGACATATTTGTGAATGTATGTATAAACAAATATTTTAAGATATTATTGGGTTACACATAATATAATGTGTTTTAGAGTCATTTCGAATGAAGGAGAAAAATAAACAGAGTAAGTTATAAAAACGACCCAACTGTACATTGGTTTCTAAGTAGGGCTTTTTTTGGAAATTTAACAATAAGATGTTCGATCTTATTTGTCCGTCCTAAATACATGCTTCCGTAAACTTCAGTGATAATTCTATGTCAATGTTAAATCAAAAAGTTGAAATTTCTGTACCGTCTTTATATCATTTCAAAAATGAGGCCCCTTATTGGAAGTAGACATAGTTGGGGCCCTTTTTCTTGGTAATTATCCAAGTATATATCATATTATATTTAGCTAGTTGTTATAAAAGTTTAATTTAATAATATTTTATCTTCTTTTTATTTTATAGCATTTTATCTTGTGTAATCTTGACATTGAATTCAAGTTTTAGGAAAATTTTATTATCTGTAGGATAATACATATCCTTTTGTAAAAGGGTTCAAAGGGGCTGCCCCCCTCCATTTTTCGACATTTCTTCCATTTTTTCAAAAATAAAGTGATGTATTTTCATCACTATATCACTTTAATATGTCATTCCAATTTCGTCAGAAACAGAGACTCATATGCCCTTTATCTAGAACAAGTCGATTGCTGCAATCCTAAGACCGTTAAAATTACATGTTCAAAATGGAAGGCATAGGAGTCTCTGTTTTTGACGATATTGGAGACATATTAGAGGGATATAGTGATGAAAATGCATGGCTTTACTTTTGAAAAAAAAACATCGGAAATGGGGCAAACGCAGCCATGTTAGGGCAGCCCCTTTTTTCCTTTTGTAAAATATCTGTATCTGAATTATGATTATTTGTTTTCATATATCCATATTTAAGGATAGGCTAGTGATTGTCAATAATCGTAAGATATCTGTATTTGTATCCAAATTTTAAAAGATAAGGATATGGTAACATCTACATTTATATATGTTTGTTTGCATCTCTAGTTGTGCCCCTAGATTCTTGCATCATGATTTCTTGTGCCCTTTGGGTTAGTTTCTATCCATTCCCCTCCATAACGGAAGATACCATTAGGCCACAAGTGTAATTGAAAATACTAAAGAGGGCCATAGAGGTGTCCTATTTCTTCACCATCTTTTTCTTCATTCATACCGCCATCGCCCTCCTCATCTCTCCCGAGTCATTGCTTAACCTCCTTCGCCATCGACTACCACCTCCCATTGCATCACATCGTCCTGGATCTCCTATGCCCCCTCATATTGAACAAGATCAACGATAGTGCGCTAACAAGCTAGCACACCAATCGATGCGTCGACCGATCCAAATTCAGATAGCAATCAACCCACAATTATATTAAGCGATAAATATTTGTGAGTCAAAAATTATTATACTATACATGAATGTGTATAGGTGTAAGCATGTAGAGGTCGAACACCGAGAGCTGAATGGTTCTATGTAATTATTATTAAATAATTAATGTTAATTAATAATAATAATTTTTAGCTTTTAGCTTTTTCTAGTTTTATGTGGATTTTTGACTATATTTTGATTTTATGGATTTTTGTTTGTTTATATTTTTATTTTTAATTTCTAATTTTGTAATTTATTTTTTATTTTTCAAATTTTTAATTCCTTTTTATTTTTAATATAAGTAACTACTTGTATATAGTAATTGATATTATATCTTATATAAGAAATATATATAACATATAGATAATATAGCCTTTTATATTTTTATTTAAGTTAAATTACAAAAAATGAAATGTTTTTATATCTTATAGTTTTCTCTATTTTGTAATTTTTATGTAAATTTTCTAATTTTTATGGATTTTTAAAGTTAAAAATATCAATATATGAAATCCATGAGATTGTCTTAGGTTTAATAAATATTTATAAGTTTTAAATTAACTCAAACTATTTTCAATAGATGATATATAATAAAGAAAATTTAGAAATAGAAAGATATATTTTTTGGTTTTTATATAATTTATGCATATTTTATAAGATTTTTAGGATTTTGTGATTTCTAAGGTTTATATTTTGCACTTTTTTAATGATTTTTGGATATGTGATAAAACATGATATAATATAGCTATATTTTTTTGGAATTTTTGGAGGACTAATTTTATTTTTATTTTTTTGATTTTAATGTCTAAATAGGATAAAATATGTGTGTTTTTGAATTTTTAAGATAGGAAAATAGAATAAACTGTCAAATAAAATTTTGTGCATGACGAAGCATGGTTCCAGTCATTTATCCTATTTTCCCTTAATTTTTGGCATAAAAGAAATATTATAATAGAATACAAGAAATAAAAATACACAGCTCACAGGGACCTAAATGCAATTTTAATAAAACTAAACTTCATTTTAGAATATGACCTGAGAGTTGAAGAGTTTACATGCAAAAATACGCGCACCTCACGTGGGACTACAGGTGAGGCGGAAAGACCTATTTGTAATAACAACAAAGTTCAGGGTCTATCTTGTAATTTTTCCTAATTATTTTACACTTACTATTTTATTTACAATACTAAGACAAAATACAAAAACAGTGGAGCGGTCGCATGTAATATACCCAATGGTGATCATGTGTGGCATGTGGGGTTTGATCCTGCTGCTGAGGGCGTGCCGCATAATGCCACTTAAGATCGGGCGTCCTTAAGCACGTATCAGTTTGACTTAAATAAACGGCCTAGATTAGATCTAGGTCGCACCTTTCATCCGATGTCTCTAGAGTGATAAGGAAGAATGGTGAAGAGCATCAGTGATGGGGACCTGGAGTCTATGTTCCTCTCAATGACATGGAGTTAATATGTTGCATAAATTCCGCGTTCTAGAGAGCTTTCAAACCTCGGACATGTGGTAATGAAAATTATACTATAAAATGCAAGAAAACACAACTCAAACCTGATAGAATCAGGGAACAGAAGAGCTCCACCTGAAGGTGCTTCCAGCGATGTTGGACCACCGCTTCCTCCTCTTTGTCCACACCGACAGGGACAAGTAACTCATGTTGTCACAAGAGCTCCATTTGGGTTACGAAGAAGAAAGGGAATCAAAATTCAAAAAGTTGGAGGAAGGTCATTATTTATGGACATGGCAAAGGGCAAAGGGGGGAAGAGGATGGCATGAAGAAGAACGGAGGTAGGTGAAATCTAGAGCTAGGGCGTGTAAGAGGGTTAAGGAAGTTGCAGGTTGATGGCGGTCTCGAAGTGGAAGAGGGTAATGGTGATGGCGTAGAAATGGGAGAAGAGAGCTCCCTCATGACTTCAAACATAAGTCAGAAGGGAAGAAGGATAATTGATCGGTGGGTCAACAATCCATGGCCTTTGGTTGGTCCGTGTGGACCAACTAGAAAAAGGCAGGGATTAATTGCCTTATAAATTAGGTTAAAATAGTAAATGATTTTACTAATTTAAAGTCAAAACATAAAAAATGTTTCGTATTTTATCTATTTTATGGATATTTATTTTTATTTTTACAACCATATTTATTAGGTGATATTTTTATTTTCCTTTTAATTTTGTAATTTTAGTTTCTTTTTTTATTTTTAAAATATAATATATAATTATATATAATGATAATTATGTTGTATATTATATAAGTAAAATAAATTACGTATAGTATATATTGGATTTTATATTTTTAATATATATATATATACTAAAAATATGGAAATAAAATGTTTTGTGTTTTAAATTTTTCACTATTTTTGGTAATTTTTATAAGATTTTGCTAATTTTTATGTATTTTTAAAGTATTAAAATGTACAAAATAGAGAATGAAATAATATAACCAAATTATTTTGGGTTTTCAAAATAGATAATAGTGTCTAAAATTCCCAAAACTATTTTTAATATATGTTATATATAATAAGGAAAAATATAGTACACGAAATAATATTTTTGGATTTTAATTAATTTTTATTGTTTTTTAGTGTTTTTAGGTTTTTATGATTTTTAAGGTTTTATTTTTTTATTTTTAATGATTTTTTTATATGTGATAAAAATACAATAATATTTATTACTCTAATTTTTTGGAATTTTAAAGGTGATTTTATATTTTTTTGATTTTAATGAGTAGATAATAGAAATTATGTGTTTTTGTGTTTTTAATAAAAAGAAAAATCAATTTAAATGACATGTAAAAAATATATGTCATCAAGTATAGTAGAAGGTACTTAAATAATTTTTTCTACAATTTTTAGAGCAATAAAAAAATTATAAAGATAAATATACACAAAATTAAAATCAATAATTTCCAGGGACATGTGTGCAATTAATGAAAATATATATATCATTTAGTAACAAGCCTTAAAAGTCTAGGGCATGCACGTAAATATTAGAGTGCAGCACGTACTGCCACACGTGATGCGGAAGGACCTATGTGCACTATCCAAAAAGTTAGGGTCCACTGATGCAATTTATACAAAATGTTTACTCTAAATCTTATATTTACAGGACTATCTAATAAATACAAAAGGAGGAAGGGGTTCTACGCAATTTACCCCTTAAGTACGCCATCCAATGGATAAGATCATTTCACTTAAGCTCGATCGACGGTAGAGGAGGGCTTCATTTCACTTTGAGATCAACGACCTAGATTAGATCTGGGTCGTGTCTCGAATCTGACGGCACCAGGACAAGGAGGAAGAACACTCAAGAACTGGGCCCTGAAGGTGCTTCAATCCTTAATTCCTTGAGGCTCCGACCATAAATCTCAGTCCTAATCAGCCCAGCATATTGCTAGATCACATTTGCATCAACAGGAGGTCCCAAATGGCTTCCAAGTCCCAACGATGGGGACCTGGAGTCTCTATCACTCCCAACAACCTTGAGTTATTATGTTGCATCGATTCCATGCTTTAGAGGGCTTTCAAACCCTCGAACCTGTGGAAAAAAGTAGAGGGGCTCGAGAGCAATGCTCTCGACCCAGGTTGAAGCTGAAATGCACAGGGGAGGTGAAGGGTGGTGATCTCCAACAATGGGGTGGAGGAAGGAGCTTCGTCGGCACTGATCCTTGTAGGGTCAGGGAGAATTTGACGGGAGGATTCAATGGATAACTTGGTGAGGAACAAAATGGTAGTGGTTGTGGGTCGAAGAGCAGTCAGATTCACAATAATCAGGAGTTGGAGCTTGAAACTCTAGCATACAAAAAAGTTGGGATTAATCCTAAGTTACTGGATGAATGCATAAACTAATAGATACATTAATTGTAGTAATGAAAATTACAATAGAAAATAAAAGAAATACAGCTCGAACCTGGTAGAATCAGAGACTAGAAGAGCTCCACCTGAAGGTGCTTCCGGTGACGCTGGACCACCAATTCATCCTTCTTGTCAGCACCGACAGGGTCGAGAAATTCCTACAGTCACCAGGAATTCAACTCAAGAGCTCCCTTTGTGATTATGAAGAATAAAAGTGGATCAAATACAAAAAGTTAGAGGGTCCAAATTTATGAACATAGTGAAGGGCAAAAAGGGGAAGTGGATGGTGTGAAGAGGAACAGAGGTAGGTGAAATCTAGGGCTGAGGTGTAGAAGAAGGTTGAGGGAGCTACAGGTTGACGGTAGTCTCGAGGTAGAAGAGGGCAATTGTGATGGTGTAGAAATGGGAGAAAAGAGCTCCCTCATGACTTCTGACAAAAGTCGGAAGGGAAGAAAGATAGTTGATCGGCGGATCAACAATCCATGGCCTTTGGTATGTCTACGTAGACAAACCAGAATAAGATAGTCATTAATTCCCTTATATATTTGGTTAAAAATAATAAATTATTTTATTAATAAAAGTCAAAACATAAAAATGTGTATTATTTTATGTCCTATTTATGGGTATTTTTATTTATTTTTACCACTTTATTTATTAGGTGCTCATTTTTACAACTATATACATAGGTATATTTGCCTATATTTAAATGTTTTATTTTTATTTTATATTTTAAAATTTATTATCATATATACATATTGTATATATTTATAATATATTAAATACATATTTACACATTTTTATTTTATTTTTATGATTTTATTTGTATACTTAAATAAGTATGTGTATATAGTATATACATTATAGGTACAATATACCTATATAGTTTATTACATTATTTATTCTAAGTATATTTTAATGGTTTTATTTATGTTTAAATTTTTATTATATTTCAAATAATATTTACAAGTATTTAAAAATATAAGAAAGGTAAAAATATGAAGGGTAAATTAAACAAATAAAATATGCAGGTATATGGTACAATGGGACCCCAGAAAGCTGACTTTTACATCTTAACTCTATTTATAATGAAACCACCTTTATTAAATAGATAATTTAATTTTAAGAATAATAAATGTGAGTTTAGTCAATTTTGAGTTCACATGGAGAAGATATTGGTCTGTGAAGTTTGGTTTAAGACCTTTTCATCTGTATGTCTCATTCACAATGTGTATTATTTTGCTTGGAAATTAATTTTGTATTTTTCTATACATTATTATGTACAAGTTTCATGTTGAACAAATATTAATTTGAAGTGTGTAAAATGAATAATAAAATAGTGACAGAATAGTTATTTATACTGAATTGGATTAGGGTTTTTGATGTGGACTTCTGTACAGTTAATCACCATGTCTCCCTCTACTTTATTCATGGTCGACCAAGTCAATATTGACTTGGTCTCGGGGTCTAGGATCATTCAGTATCTTTGATATTTCATTTAATTTATCTGTTCTTTTCTTTATTCTTTTATTTTGGACTTAAATATAAAAAATTATGTATTATTTACAGATGAATAATGAATATTAATTTGTACAATTTATGTGTATTTACATGCTTTGATAAGGATTTAAATGAAAATAGAAGAACAAAGGTAGATGAATGGCTATTCATCAATGTCTTGCAACCCAACCATAATATCTCTTCTGCTTTCTTCAACAGCTTATAAAATTCTTCTGACTCCATATGTGGTTCCACATCATCAAGATAGTCGGGATTAAATTCCGTACCAACTACACCCTGCACTAATTCAACAAAGGGATCAGTACTCTGATACTCAATTGATTCATGTTATCCATCGTGGAGGACTTCTCAGTGTCTCCATCAAGTAAAATAATCCTCAATAAGTCCATTCCTATATAGGTTTAACTATACTTCATTCTTGGACATATTCTTAACTAAACAGTGCTTGTAACATGTATATATTATGGTGCCATCTAAGTACACAACATTAATACTGTTGGAAAAGTAAATTCTACGAATTCATTTACACCTCGCTAAAAAGACTCAACACATGATTATCATGTATACAGTTGTACATACAATCCATATTATCTATAATTCTAGCCTAAACATAAAGGAATATGATTGCAAATTAAGAGCTCATGTGAGATACATATAATGAATATCCACTCATATACCTTTATTCTCCTATTTTGTCTTTAAAAACCCTATCAAAACACCAGTAAACACAAATAACTTGTACAAATTAACATGTGTCATTCATCTGTAATAATGGATAAACATATGCATTTAAATCTAAAATAAAATAATAAAGATAAAAGAAAAATGAATGAAGTATTAAATACATTTAATGACCCTAAACCTTGAGACCAAGTCAATATTGATCTGGTCAATAAGGAATAAAATAATTGGAGATAAGGGCAAACAATGTATATAAAACCCTAATTATTCATTTTGAAAATATTCATTGTTGCTCTATTTTATTCTTTATTTTACACACTCCGAATAATAAAGTTTTCAATATGAAACTTGTACATGTTAATATATATATAACTACAAAAATAATTGTCAAGAAAAATAATGCACAGGTCAACCGGGACATGCAGATGAAAAGGCCGCAAACCCAACTTCACAGATAAATATCTTCTCCATATGAACTAAAATTGAACCAAACTCACCCTCATTGTATTCCAAATTAAATTACCTACCTAATGAAGGTGGTGTCACTAAAAATGGAATTTAGATGCAAAAGCTGATTTTCATGGGTAACATTGTATTTTATATCTGTTATAACATTCATATATTTTATTCTTTATATTTTTACTCTCCTTATATTTTTAAATAATTTTATATATTATTTGAGACATTAAAAATGTAAACATAAAATAAAACAATGAAAATACATTTAAAATAAATAACACATTAAAACATATAGGGATACTATACCTATAATGTAGTTATATACAATTATTTATGTATGTAAATACAATCAGAAAACTAAAATTAAAAATATGTAAATATGTATTTAATTATATTATAAATATATATAATATTTAATTAGGATAATAAATAATAAAATACAAAATAAAAATTAAATACACCAGACATATGTAAAATATACTTATAATTGTACATGTAAAAATTAGTATCTAATAAATTAACTTGTAAAAATAAGTAAAAATCATAATAAAATATGTTAGAAAATAATGATTATTTTTTAGTGTTTTAAATTTTTATTAATAAAATGCCCATCTATTTTATTTGATTTATCTTTCATTTTAATTTTTTATTTTATCTTTATACTAACTCAGCCATGGTTGGTCCCAAGCCCGGGTAAATGAGGAGGGTTGCGCGTTAGGTAGCCGACAGCCAGCGCAGGAGAGATAAATTCGTAAATAGTGTTCTTAAAGTTCTTCTAAGAACACTATTTATGAATTTATCTCGAAACCGTTCGGATCTTTTAAACATGGATTTAAGCAAACATACAGATTTCGTTGGGGCGTTCCCTACTTGCGACGCGTTGCATCGCCCAAATGCAATGAAAAATTGGCAAGGGCCGCTACATCGCATCCTGGATGTAGTTCAAAATTTGCAAGGGTTCTCGCATGAGGAACGCATGCGGGTAAATAAACTTGTTCCGCTGCATCACCGCCCGGATGCAGTCCAAAATTTGCAAGGGTTCTCGCATAATGGATGCATGCGAGTAAAGAAGTTAGTCCAAAAGAGATTGCAAAGGAAGTTACGGATTGGTAGTTGGAATATCGGTACTTTAACTGGAAAATTGATGGAGATAGTGGATACAATGGAAAGAAGGAAGATTCATATATTATGTCTACAAGAGACTAAATGGGTTGGAGAGAAAGCAAGGGAGATCGAGAAGACAGGCTTTAAACTTTGGTATTCAGGTAAAGATAAGGGCAGAAACGGTGTTGGAGTGGTTGTTCATAAAGATTTGAAGGATTGTGTGGTTGAGGTGCAAAGATTTGGGGATCGGATTATTTTGCTAAAGTTGGTGCTTGAAGAAGAAATTCTGAATATCATCTCAGTTTATGCACCGCAAATTGGTTTAGATGATAGGACTAAACAAGCTTTTTGGGAGGATCTGGATAAGATTTTACAAGGAATCCCACAAAGAGAGATGGTTTGCATAGGTGGAGATCTTAATGGACATGTGGGAAAAGATGTTTCAGGGTATGCAAGTGCGCATGGAGGACATGGTTTTGGGGATAGAAACGAAGAGGGAAAAGTCATTCTGGATTTTGTAACTGCATATGATCTTTTCATAGCAAACACTCTTTTTAAGAAGAGGGAGGAGCATTTAATTACTTATAAGAGTGGCTCAACTAGAACACAGATAGATTACTTTGCGTTGAGGAGAAGAGATCAATTGTGTTGCAAAGATTGCAAAGTAATCCCTGGAGAGAGTTTGACAACCCAACATCGCTTGTTAGTCTTGGATTTACAAATAAAAGGGCTGGTAAAGAAAAGGAAGGTTCCTAAGATCACTAGAACTAGGTGGTGGAATCTTCCGCTGAAGCAATCACGCTTCAGGGAGAAGGTTTTAGAAGACTTATCTTGGAATTGTAGCGGTAGTGCAAACGAGATGTGGGAGGCAGTAGCATCTTGTATCCGAAAGGTAGCCAAAGAGATGCTAGGTGAGTCAAAAGGAGGAGCTCCGGGTCAAAAGGAGGCTTGGTGGTGGGGTGAAGGGGTGCAAGAGAATCTAAAAATTAAAAGAGCTTGCTTTAAAGCTATGTCTAAGGATAGAATAGAGGATTCTGTCACAGACTATAAAATAGCAAAGAAGGAAGCAAAGAAGGCTGTAAGTGAAGCTAAGTCAAAAGCTTATGAGGTTTTGTATAAAAATCTCAACTCTAAGTAGGGCCAGAAGGATATATTCAGGTTGGCCAAAGCAAGAGAAAGAAGGACCAAAGACCTTTCTCAAGTGAGATGTATTAAGGACGAGGAAGGTCACGTGCTTGTTACTCAGAAGGATATAGAGACTAGATGGGAGCAGTACTTCCATAAACTTTTCATTGGAGAAGGAAATAGAGAGATCACTTTGGGTGATCTAGCTAGTAGTGAAAGTTACTTGAATCGTGCATGCTATAGACGAATACAAAGAAAAGAAGTAGAGGAGGCTTTGAAGGTTATGAGACCAGGGAAAGGTGTTGGACCGGATGACATCCCTGTAGAAGTATGGAAAGTTTTAGGTGAGCGTGGTTTGACTTGGCTTACGAATCTATTCAATGTTATTTGGGGAAGCAAGAAAATGCCTGAAGATTGGAGGAGGAGTATCGTGGTGCCTCTTTATAAGAACAAAGGAGACATTCAAAATTGTTCAAATTACAGAGGTATCAAGCTGATGAGTCACACTATGAAAATTTGGGAACGTGTGATCGAAAGAAGGTTAAGGCAAGTTTCCCAAGTAAAAGAAAACCAATTCGGATTCATGCCAGGCCGCTCAACTATTGAAGCCATCCATTTGCTGAGGAGAACAATGGAGATTTATAGAGCTAAAAGGAAGAATCTCCATATGATCTTTATTGATTTGGAGAAGGCTTATGATTCCGTCCCACGAGAGATACTGTGGAGAGTTTTAGAGAAGAGACAAGTACATGTCCTATACATTAATCTCATAAAGGATATGTATGATAGGGTTTTATCTTGTGTAAGGACCCCGACGGAGAAGACTGACTATTTTGATATCAACATTGGTTTACATCAAGGTTCAGCTTTGAGTCCATTTCTTTTTACTTTGATTATGGACGAGTTGACAAGTCACATTCAAGATGAGTTACCTTGGTGTATGTTATTTGCTGATGATATTGTGTTGATTGACGAGACTAGAGATGGAGTAAATGAGAAGCTTGAGGTTTGGAGACATGCATTGGAGACTAAAGGTTTTCGTATAAGTAGGGCTAAGACGGAATATATGGAATGCACCTTTGATGGAAGCAATGGTGAAGGAATCGAGGTGAAGATTGGTGATGATAACATTCAGAAGAGAGATTCTTTTAGATATCTGGGATCTATTTTGCAACATGATGGGGAAATTGATGGAGATGTTACTAATAGAATAAATGCAGGCTGGCTAAAGTGGAGAGGAGCCTCCGCTGTTCTCTGTGATAAGAAAATTCCTTTAAAAATTAAAGGAAAGTTTTACAAAACAGCTGTGAGACCTGCTATGCTTTATGGTTCTGAATGTTGGCCTGTGAACCATAGACATGTGTAGAGAATGGATGTAGCAAAAATGAAAATGCTAAGATGGATGTGTGGACATACACGTAAAGATCGGATTCGGAATGATGCAATCCGAAAGAAAGTTGGTGTAGCTCCGATCGAGGATAAGATGCGAGAAAACCGTTTAAGATGGTTTGGTCATTTGCAAAGAAGGTCAATTGATGCACCGGTTAGGAGATGCGAGTGTTGGGATGTTGAGCCGGCCAAGAGAGGACGAGGACGGCCCAAGAAGTGTTGGAAAGAGACTATACGAAGGGATCTTAGTTTTTTGGATATAAGTCCGAGATTGACCCAAGACATATCTGAATGGAGGCGAAGAATCCATGTAGCCGACCCTACTTAATTGTGGGAAAAGGCTTTGTTGTTGTTGTTGTATTTTATCTTTATATTGTTGGCATGGACCAATGGGAGGCCACATCTTGTTGACTCGAGGTCAACCGTCCTTCCTCGCCCTCTGACTCTGCCAAAGCTCATGAGACGTCCCTCTTCTCCATTTTCTATGCCATCCTCCATGATCCCTTCTTCTTCAAGCTCATCACCTCCCTGTTGCCTCCATGTCCCTCTCCCACACCATGTGTATAGCCTTCACCAACCACTACTCGTCTTCACGCAACCTTCAACCCACAGTCACTGATCACCTTGCTTATAAATAAACCCCCTCGCCAACCTTTTATTTTTTTGATACCTGATGAATCTGTGATTCATCACTCTAAAAGATGAAAACAGAGCTCTGTTCTCAAGGCATTCCTTGCTAATCATTTAAATTGCATTTCTATCATTCATGCATATGCATTTAATAATCATGTTTTGGCATTCATAATTACAATTAAAAATAAGTCAAAATCCTTGTACATTATCACCCATAACTTCCCTTATTTTTATTATTTTTCACTAACTCCAAAATTAAATAAAATCAACTCCATTGTGTACATATTACTAACATTAATCAAGGAAAAATGTTAAAAAATAATAGCTTGTATATTTGCCAAATAAAACCCAAACCCTAGTTTGGAGATCAAAAGTTGTAAATGTCAATATCTCTCTCATACATTCTCCTATGAACACTTATTCACTTTTGAATTAATGTACGTTCAATTATCTACAAAACAAAACCATATTCAAAAGAATCGGAGTTTATATGTGAAACTTGGGTTTCGGGACCTCATTGTATATTTTACATTTTGATTGATTTTAACCCTATTATTTTATGTAAAAAGTTAACTCTTTTTCTTTCTTTTTATTTATTTCTTTGATTTATGAATTAATAAAATGTGCAAAATTTCAGATCAAAAATTGAAATAAAAATCAAAGAAAATAAATCCCTTTGAATCTATATATAGTCTGTATATATGTCCCTCTTGTTTTATTTCTCTATTTTTCTTCTTTATTAAAAATACAAAAACGAAATTATTGTGTATTTATTTATTTTATATTTTATCTAATTGTATATTGATTTTAATCTGATAAAAAATTGCAAGAAAATACAAAATACAAAAACACGGATATTTTTATCTATAAAGTACAACCAAAATTATGTTTTGTACAACTAATCTCTTTTGTTTTGATTCCTTCATGAAAGTTAGATCTCTCGAGATGATCAACTTTCATGAAGGCTACTTTTTCATTTGACTTTGTTTGCTATTTTTATGAATTTTTATTTTATTTTATTTTTTTGAATTTTCTAGGAGTTGCCACGTGCCACCCCCTCTTTTTTACTTTTAATTTTAATTTTTTTTATTATTTTAAATTTTATTTTATTATTTTTTTTTTATTTTTATGTATTTTCTTTTTTCTCTCTCCTTGCCTCTCTTCCTCCACCGACTATTCTTCCCCCTTCCCATGTCGCTCCACCTCTTCCGCCGGATGTTTCCTCCTCTGTTTTGTGGTTGTTATGGCTTGCAGTTGTTGCACACCATTCCCCTCTTCTGACCATTATGACCGCCCCCGCTTCCTCCTATAAAGCTTGATCATCTCCTCCATTGACAGGCATTCGCAGATCTTCGAGCTTCCAGCTCCAAACGAGAAAGAGAAAGAGAGGGAGGGTTATGACATAACCTCTCTCGTCTCTAGCAAAGAAATCTTCGAGACATGATCTACGATGAGGATCGTCATGTGCTCGTTCTACCCATTCCAGCCAAGCTCTGCCTCTTCGTTGGGCTTTTAGTGATCACCAGGAGGGCCCTTAGCTTCTCTACGCATCAGGGGAACCCTCTTTTCCCTCCTCCTTCTCCTCCTCTTTTTCTTCTTTCTATCAACGCTTCGTCCACCGCCCTCTCCTTCGCTTCGCTGCTCCACCATCACCATCACTCTCCCACTACCCCCTTGGGCTCTACACCTCTCCCCTGTGTGCCACGGCCACCTTTACCCTATTTGTTCACCTCCATCTCCGCTCACATCACCCCCAACTCATTTCCACCTCTTCACCTTAGCTCTGCACCACTCTACCTTACAAAAAAACAATTGCCCTGACCAGCGTCACCGACCGCGGACCTCTGCTTTTGTCGATCCCATTTTTCGTTGATCCACTCGGCTCGACCAGATCAGTCGCCTCGCTGCCTCGCTCCACCACTACAACTCGGTCGTCGACAGCTTGTCATCTGCAGCTCCGCCTCACTCTCAATCGTACTATGCATGGCATACCTCCACCGCTCCAGCAATCGTTGGATCGGGCACCAGCTTGTGGTCCAACGGTTCTCCCTACGCTATGTCACTACCCATGCCTCGCCTCCACACCTCGAGGTTCGGGTAGGCGCAAGCCTCTCCCGTTAGCCATGTGGAGGCTCGGGGCCCGACCCTCAACTCCATCACCCAAGTCACCGAGCCTTGTGCCCTCACATGCCTTGCACATGGGTGTAAGGAGAACTTGCAAGGAGGCCCCTACCATTCCAGAAAATTATGCCAACACTCCCACCGATCAGGCACGTGTGGCGCACGTGCACGCATGAATAAATTATATAGGAGGCCCAGGCAGTTTTCAACAATTGAAGATAAGTTCTTCTCGGGACTATTTTGAGAGTTAAACTTTATTTTATTTATATTTTAGTCCCTGAAACTTCATTTTAGCATATCTTTCTCTTACGAACTCCGTTTTAGCACATAATATGTCATTCTGAAGCTTGTTCTTTACCCTTTCATTCTAGACATTTTGTGAACATGTTAGAGGTGCTTTAAGATGTAGTATTATTTGTGGATTTATTTGATATTTACAGGTCTAGCATATTTGTGCATTGATATTTTAAGGTGTTTGACCTATTATTGTAGGGGCTTCATTGAGGAGGGTTACTTGATTGACTTCCCTGATGTCTTTGAATTTTAAAGATCATCTATTGGAGGCTTAAATTATAGGGAATTTCGAGATCTACTCTTCTTGATAATTATCATTACTCTCTTTATTTGCAAGGATATTGAGTTATTTATCTATATGGTTTGTGTCCTACAATTTGAAAGAAAATTGAATTAACAAATATTACTTGAATTTATCTCTAAAGATCTGTAAAGCTTTTCTGAATTAAATAATCATTTTATTGAGGATTACAGATAGAAAATTCATAGATCGTGTTCTTCATTTCTTTCTCTGTTTAATTGTATTTTATTTATTCCTTTTTCTGACACATATATTATTGTCATAATTATTTAATCACTCAAATTAATTTGAAACCTCATAACTAAAAATAATTGTTCAGTGAGTTCGACTTTGGTATACTTACCGAGATAAAATTTTCCACATAGTCAAAAGTGTGGATGTTAAGGAATTGTATTCCACCTCCTATACTACGACAATTATCTATTATTAAAAGGTGGGATCTCGATTCATCAAATGGCATCGTTGCTAAGGAATGTTGAATTTTTAGGGTTTTAGATTAGTTTTTGTAATTAACTATTGTGATTTTTATTTCTGTATCTTTTTCTTTCATATTTCTTCTAATTTTTGCATTAAATTTTCTTTAATTTTATTTGCATTTCTCTCTCTCATTCCAGATACTAACCACATTTTCTCTCTTCGTAGATAACTCAGAGCATTCTTTGCAAACTTAAAGATCGATGAAGAAGATTGTTTTAATTTTTATTTTGTGAGAGAGAGCTTAGATCAGGTTTACATTTTTGCATTGTTTTTAGGGTCTCTTTGAATCCTGATCTCTATAATAATTAGGAATAAACTCTCTGTGGTGTGTCGGGTCAGTTTCATCCCCTTCTGCGCAGTTGGGACCTGACTTGAGTGGCGTAGAAATTAGGTGCACATACGCTCACTTAAGATATTTATTTTTTATTGTGTTCATAATTTTTAGGCCACACATTTTCACTAACAAGTCGCACTAGTAGATCATTGGACTGAGACAAATTAAAGCTCAAAATTCTTCCGATAATAGAACTATCTGATTACGGCAATTTTATCTGTGCATATCATTTAATGTAATTTTTAAATACCTTGTATTGCATCATGCATGAAGAACACAAGGAATCACAGTAAGCCTTCTTCTTAGCATGCATACTTGATTTAATGCTTGCATCAGCTTTTTTGATCCTCTCCACCTCAGTTTTACAACTTAGGATTTAAAGGAACATAGACTGCTCGTTAGGCATTTGCTTTTCATGATTATCTAAGACTCGAGTGATAAACCTAATTTAAAATCGAGACTGCTAATCAATGTGACTATAAAACAATCTGAATAAATTAACCTCATGTCTTGTGGAGAGCAACCCACTCATTATATGTAGGATAGAACTGTACACTTAGGGTAAACCCCAAAACATATCCTCCACGTACTCATACTTCTCGAAGATTATTTTATCACTCCTTAAAATCGAAAGGGTAATCGACCAGACTCTTGCGTCCTTCAGAAGCATTGAGTGGGTGAAACAACATGGTTTGACCTGTGTTTGACTTTTAAGCGTCAAAGTCTTTGTAATTACAAGCAAATCGTGGTTCACAAATCATTCTCCATCTCTCTCTTGAGAAGATGTCAGCACATTGGTCTTCATATCCAAGCTTTGCAGATCCCACTTTCACGAAAATGTCTCGATCTTCTCCTCTATCATTCCTGGGGAACCCTATCTTCGAAACCGGCCCCCTCATCAATCATTCTCCTCCACCCCATGCATTCCTCCTCGTGCCCACACTTCTTCATGGGTTAAACCGCTCTCACATTCTAACATTCACATGAATACAATAAAGCAAGCAAATTTGAGGATGGGAAATAAAGTAACCAATTTCGATAGAGAAACATGCCTCCTGATTACAATGAACTACACACTGTTTGGACCTTCATCCCTAGTATGATCAATTTTCCTTTGATAATTCAAGAGATATCCAAAGTCAAGGAAACATAGCTCTTGACCAGGCCACAACTACGATGAATAATCACTACTCTACTCAAGGTTACATGTCAGAATCACGACATGTAGAGTACAATTATTTAGCCCTGCCATAGAGTAAATGTTTTGACATAACAAAAATGTAATGTCATCCAATCAATGAAAAATCAAGAAGTGAGGACACCCCCAAGTGGACCACAAATGCACCACTTGTCACGTAATCATACACAACCACCACCGATCTCTGACCGAACTGACCATTACACCAAAAACATCAAAAAAATAGAAAACCAGAAAATTCAAAAAAAATGGACAACTCTAAATTGGAAGCAATTTGCAAGAGTATGATCTTAGAGCTTCCACTAATCAAGGTCATAGAATACCTGACCGATCTTAAGAGATTTGTAAAGTGTAGATTAAACCCTAAAAAGATGAGCAAGAAGCGATCATGGACTAAATTTCATATAACATCTTTGAACAGTTCTATTGTGATGAATCATAAAACCAAAAGCTGCAAAGTCAAGAGATTGACTCGAATCACGTGTGAAATTAAGGATTCCATATTCACTCGTGTTCGGTTAGACAATGACTCCACATTAGACATACTCCCAAAGTTTGCTTTGATAACTCAAGCGCATACAACTCAGAAAGATGAGGGTGATCGTTCAACTGCTAGATTGATCTACCAAAAGACGAAGATGACTTGTTTCAGTCGTCATAAACTTCCGAGGTGTAAAACATAGAATGGACTTTATTGTTCTTGGCATTAAGCACCGTAGAGATCTGTATAAATATCTTATTAGTAAAGGCATTCTTAGCCTCTGCTAAAGCAATTATCAATTATTAGACTCAAGACATAAGATTCCCGAACTCGAACCACAATGAACAAACTCTCAATGACATGACCTGCTCTGAGGAAACCCAACTAGACACCGAAAGTCATGACCAAGAGAGAATCACTTCACACGATCAGACCTCTACTTGTGAAACATAGACACAAACCTTCCGGGTGACACATAATGAGACGATTGTGCATGCAACAAGAAAAGACATTGCCAAGAAAGATTCAAAATTACAAGGGGTATACATGATTACGAACATAAAGTGTCCCTACCCCCTTATGAAAATCTCCTATGTCACCAAAACTTCAGATCATCAAAAGGTGGCATCTTTGTCCCCAGCCATCACTCACACTGCCATCAGGAACGAGCTCACAATGTCTACTCAAAATGAGGAAACTCCCTTGAGATGTGTTATGACCCTATAAGAATGGGTCAATGAATACGATGATTCATGTGATAAGGAACCCATAAACGTCACATTGGTTGCTCATGATAGGGAGAAGAACTCTGACCTTCCTCCTCTTTATACTTCATACAGAAACAAACCGACTAAGAAAGTCACGTTTGAACTTAGAAACCAGGTGACTTATGAAGATTTATTGTCAAGTTCCTCGTCTGTTCCTAAAGTGGTACATCAGGTAACTACAATCAGTGCAGCTGTTATTAAAGGACACTTACCTTTAGTTGACAATAATTAAAGATCCTCTATGTATGACTATTATTTTCTAAGGATGACTCAGATGATGGCTTCTTCATCATCATCTCCCTCTTCACCCCATTCTGCATCTCCATACTACCTTCCACCACAATCCCACATGAATGTTTATCGAAAAACTCCTTGACCCTCTTGTATATTCATCTCAAATCTACTTGATCCCCCACTTGTAATTACTCGATCGTACCTAGGATGACCTGGGCCTAAGAATAGGGGGACCGACATCATTGTGTATACATCACTTCTATTCTTTCTTCTCACCCTCGATCGCCTCATTTCTTACTCTTTTGCTATGATTAGACCCTTAAAAGCCTAATGTATAAGGGGGTGAGTATATTATTAATCGTGATACTCAACTATGCTTAGTGCGAGCTATGTCTTTATTCCACTTTTTGCCATGGAGACATAGCACATGCTTAGTATAGGGAGGTGTATATATTGTATATATTTACTTTATCCATAGCTCGTACTTTGATTGTTTTCACAACATAAATTGGTAATGGGCATAAGCTGTGTATTTTATGTATACTATACAAAATTTCTTTTGTGTATAATACATGTTTGAAAACTTTTTGTAAAAATTAAGGGGTATAACAATCTTTCTCAAAAAACTTTTAGTGATAATTTTAATTACTGAATTTAAAAATGACTAGCTACTTTTCAGTGAGGGAACTACAGTCTCCCTTAGTAGATTGGGTGGTTAAAGGACAACACATAAGGCACTGTCTTGAAGTAATACGGGTAACCGTTCTACGGTACATACTTACACCCATACTGGTTAAAAGTAGAGATAACTAGACATATGAGTTCGAGCCATTCATTAGGACACTCTTATTTTCCAACCTAAAAAACTTTTCTAACCTTGTTAAAAAAGTTAAAAAATAAAAAAAACAACAAATCTCTTTTTTGAAAAAAATATAAAAAGGGGCTTCTTATTCATTCTTGCATAAACAAAAAAAATCATCATTAAAAAAAGCATGCACTTAACTCATGTGCATTGCATTACATTTGTGCATTTTGTTATCATATAATGCATATATAAAGTAAAAAGTCAGCGGGTTATGAACCAAGTTATGAGTAAAAATTGAGATTGGACTTTACATGACTTGATTCTACTTAAATTTCAGAGGAACTTCAGTGAGAAGTAGGATATTAGAAACTTCATGTCATAGACTTAATTCTCCAAGCTTACAAGGCAGTATCTAGACTTTGACTCTGAGTGTCTAACCTGGTCACCTCATTCTAAGTAGACTCTTGGATAAGGAATTAGTATGTACTCGACACTGCGTACTTATCTCAACTCATATGAGGTATTGGAAGACCAATGTGTCTTTTTCTTTAGTAGCATAAACATCTAACAACCAGAGTACCAGGTTGAAATAAAGCTTTGGATGATGGATAGACTGCAAGCACAATTCTTTCTAAGACCCCCAAACATGGGAGGAATAAAAGATTCTATGTCCGTCGGGGCATAAAAGATAAATGCATAGCAACAAAATTTCCTACCAAAAAAAAGAAGCCAATATCAAAAAGAACAATATTTGACCACAATAGTCCAAGCTTCAATAAATCTTGTAGATCTGGTGGAGACTTAGCTACATCGGCCAAGCTACACTGGTCACTCTCCACTTCTTTTCCACTTCTTCTAGACTTCTCCCCCATTCGTTGTGAACTAGCACATTCCTGAACTTAGAAGGAAATACCTGACTCTCCGAGGACGAGTTACTGGAGGAGGAGATTGCATGGTTGTCCGGTGTCTTAAATGGGAAGAGTTAATCCCTTCACACACTAGAGACAGTTATTCATTGTTCATGTGAGATGCTTCGGGAGGGGGTTGATCTAAGATGACTTCTGAGTTGGGACTGGATGATGATTTGTACAACTTGGAGACTATTGTTCTCAAATCCCTAATTCTCATAAGGAGTTATGTCACATTATTAATCCAAAGGTCTAGTCGAGATCTATTCTCGCTTTATGTTCATGACCTTGGCATGGAACCCAATACTATTTCAATCTTTCATTTCATTTTAGTTGCTCGGAGATGAGCATGGTTTAAGTATAGGGGGATGATGAATCTATGATTCATCACTCTAAAAGATGAAAATAGAACTCCATTCCCAAGGCATTCCTTTCATTTAATCATTTAAATTACATTTTTATAATTCATGCATATGCATTTAATAATCATGTTTTAGCATTAATAATTGCATTTAATAAGAAGCCAAAAATTTGTGTACATTATCACACATAACTTCTCTTATTTTTATTTATTTTCAGGAACCCCAAAATCAAATAAAATCAATCCATTGTGTACATATTACTAACATTAATCAAAGAAAAATATTAAAAAAATAATAACTAGTATATTTGCCCAATAAAACCCAAACAATAGTTTGGAGACCAAAAGCCATAAATGTCAATATCTCTCTTGTAGAGTCTCATATGAACTCGTACTCACTTTTGAAGTAATGTCCATTCAATTATCTACAAAACATGTCCAAATTCAAAAGAATCGGTGTTCATATGTGAAATTTGGGTTTTGGGACCTCATTGTATATTATACATTTTGAGTGAGTTTAACCCTATTATTTGTGTACAAAGTTAACTCTTTATTTATTTCTTTTTTATTTATTTTCTTTGATTTAGGCTTTAATAAAATGTGCAAAAATTAGATCAAAGATTGAAGTAAAAATAAAAAATAAATCACTTTGAGTCTGCATATACTGTTTATATATGTCCCTCTTATTTTATTTCTCTATTTATTTCATTATTAAAATACAAAAAAGTTAATGTGTATTTATTTTTTTTATATTTTATCTAATTTTATCTTGATTTTTATTTTATTAAAAAAATTCAAAAATTGTAAAATACAAAAATATAGGAATTTTATATCAATAGAGTACCACCAAAATGCATTTTGTATAGACGATCTCGTTTGATTGTGGTTCCTTTACCAAAGTTGTAGATCTCATTGAGACGATCGACTTTCATGCGGACCACTTTTCATTTGACTTCATTTTCCTTTTTATGGATTTTTCTTTTAATTTCTTTTTTGAATATTCTGGGAGCTGTCACGTGTCACCCCCTCTTCTGTTTCTTTTTTATTTTATTTTTTAGTTATTATTAATTTCTTTTTATTTTATTTAATTTTATTGATATTCTTTTTTATCTTTCCTCACCTCTCTTCCTCCACCAACTCTACCAACCGTTCTTCCTCCTTCCCCTGTCGTTCTGCCTCCTCTGTCGATTGTTTCCTCCTTCGCTCGCAGTCATTACACACCTTTCCCCTATTTCAACCGTTACAACCTCACCAGCTTCCTCCTATAAAGTCTGATCATCTCCTCCATCATTGGGCGACCGCCGATCTTCGAGTTTCTAGATCTAAATGAGAAAGAGCTAGAGAGGGAGGTTTGTGACAGAAACTCTCTCCTCTCTGACGAAAAATCTTTGACGTGTGATCCACAGCGAGAATCGTCATGTTGTTTCTCATTCTACTCATGCTAGCCAAGCTCCACCTCTTCATTGGTTGTTAAAGGATCATCAAAAGGGCCCCTAGCACCTCCACACATAAGGCAGACCCTCTTCTCCCTCCTCCTCCTCCTCCTCCTCTTCTTCTTCTTTCTATCGATGCTCCGTCGACTGCCCTCTCCTTCGCTTCACTGCTCCGCTCTCACCATCACTCTCCTATCACCCCCTTGGGCTCTACACCACTCCCTCATGCACCACGGCTACCTTCACCCTCTTTGTACACCTCCATCTTCTCTCGCATCACCTTCAGCTCATCTCCGCCTCTCCATGTTAGCTCTGCCTCACTCAGCCTTATGACACATACAACCGCCCTCTACCGACGTCACCGACTGTAGACCTCTGCTTTGGTTGATCCCCATTCTCCATCGATCCACTCGCCTCAACCCGATCGGCCACCCCACCGCCTCGCTCCACCACCGCAGCTCAACGGTCGATGCCTTGCCAGTCACAGCTCCGCCTCACCCTCAATTGTACTCTGCCCGACGCACCTCCAACGCTCCTGTTGTCGTTGGATCAAACACAAACCCTTGATACAACGGTTCTCCATATGCCACGTCGTCGCCCGAGCCTCACCTCTGCACATCAAGGTTTGGGTAGGCCTCAGCCTCTCCCAGCAACCACGTGGAGGCTCGGGGCCCAATCCTCAGCTCTACTACCCAAGCCGCCCGAGCCTCATGTCCTAGTGTGCCTTTCACGTGGGTGTAAGGAGAATTTGCAAGGAGGCCACTACCATTACAGAAAATTGCACCAACACCCCCAACCTTTAGGCATGTGTAGTGCACGTGGGTAAATTGTAGAGGAGGCCTGACAGATTTCAATAGGTGAAGATAAATCCTTCTAGGGACTATTCTGAGTGCTAAACTTTAGTTATTTACATTTTAGTCCATGGAACTTCATTCTATCATATCTTTCTCTTAGGAACTCCATTTTTAGTGTATAACATGTCATTCTGAAGCTTGTTGTGTACCCTTTCATTCTAGATATTTGTAAATGGTAAGAAGTGCTCTAAGATATAATATTATTTGAGGATTTATTAGATCTTTACAGGCTTAATCTGACATATTTGTGCATTAATATTTTGAGGAGTCTATCCTATTGCTGCAGGGGCTTCATTGAGAAGGATAACTTGATTGACTTCCCTGATTTCTTTGAATTTTAAAAATCATCTATTAGAGGATTAAATTACAATGAATTTAGAGATCGACTCTTCTTAAGAATTATCGTTGCTCTCTTTATTTGTAGGGATATTGAGTTATTTATTAATCTTGTTTGTGTCCAGTTGTTTGAAAGAAAATTGAATTGACAAATATTTCTTCAATTTATCTTTAGAGATCTGTGAATTGTTTTAGAATTAAATAATCATTTTATTGAGGATTATAGATAGAAAAATCATAGATCATGTTCTTCATTTCTTTCTCTATTTAATTGCATTTTACTTATTCCTTTTTTTGACAGAGATTATTGCCACAATTATTTAATCACTCAAATTAATTTGAAACCTCGCAACTAAAAATCATTGTTCCTTGATTTCGATCTTGGTATACTAACCAAGTTAAAATTTACCGCATATTCAAAAGCATGTTTTTTGATGAATTGTATTTCACCTCCTATACTACGACAATTATCTATTATTCAAGAGGTGGGATCTCAATTCATCAATCCTGACTTCTCCACTTGTACTGCCAAAAACCCCTTGCTGGAAACTGCCCTTATGACAGGAGGGGTTGCTCATTGGTTTACAGCAAGGATACGGCAGAGGAAAGAGGTTCCACCATCGCTAGAGATACCCCTTACGTGGTCGTCTACTCCCCAATCTACTGACTAGGTGCGAGCTATAGTTTTAGGTTCTTTAAGATGCATTTTAGTTTCTTGGCATAGATTGATCCTTAAGTAACTTGATTTCATTCCATTTAGCGTTAATTTCAATATCTTAGTTCATAGGAACTTACAGCTCCGACCGTCGTGTCACCGTGAACTCTACTGTCTCTACTTCATCAAATCATTCCATCAGCTTCCTTGCCATCTTCTCCATCTGAATTTCCCATTTTCTCACCTCGATCTTGCTCAAATCATGTATTCTGACCTCCATCTATCATCAGTCATCGAAGGTCTCTTTCCCCTTCCATCCCCTCTTATTTTTGTACAATAAGCGGTTGAGGCAAGTTACCATCGAGCCGTAAAACTTTTGGTGTAGGTAGGAGCTAAAGAGAATGTATCTGGAGCTTGATTCGATCAAGAAACACCCAACCCAGGTGTCCAGAGAAAATCAGACCTCTATCCTCCTCCGACGAGGTGATGAATACCCATGCATTCACTTTTATTCCTTCATTTTATCTTTAAATCACTAGATAAATACAAGTAAATACATCTAACTTGTACAAATTAACATACTGATTATTTGTCTATAAATGGTACATAAATACTTGTATTTGTATCCAAAATAAAAGAATAAAAGAAAAAAATAAAAATAAAGGAAGTATTGCAAATACTAACTGACCCTAAACCCCGAGACCAAGTCAATACTGACTTGGTCGACAAGGGATAAAGTAACAGGAGATAAGGGCCAAATACTGTACATAAAACCCTAAGTATTTATCATGTAAATAGTTATTGTTACCCCCATTTTTTCTTCTTTTTACACACCTCAATTAAAAAATGATCTACATGAAACTTGTACATAAAAATGCATATAAAGTTATAAAAATAATGACACATAAAAATAATGCACTATGCAACTGGGACACCAGGATGAAAAGGTTGTAAACAGAACTTTACATATTAATATCTTCTCCATACGAGCTCAAAATTGACAAACTCACCTCCATTGTATTTAAAATTAAAATATCTACTTAATAAATGTGGTTTCGTTAAAATAGATTTAAGATGTAAAAGCTGACTTCTGGGGTCCCATTGTACTATATATCTGTATATTTTATTCATTTAATTTATTCTTTAAATTTTTACTAATATTATATTTTTATATATTGTAAATGCTATTTAAAACATATTGAAAATATAAAGATAAAAATATTATTAAAATACACTAAAATAAATAACAGAATAAAACATATAGGTATGCTACACCTATTATGTATATACTTATATTTATTTAAGTATATAAATAATTCCATAAAAATAAAATAAAAATATTTAAATATGCTTTATATATATTATAAATATATAAAATAGGTAAATATTATAATAAGTATTAAAAATGCAAAATAAAAACAAAATAGGTGAAACATAGGTAAACACACATATAAGTATACTTGTAAAAAATTAATGCCTAATAAATAAGTCTGTAAAAATAAATAAAAATCACTGCATAAAATAAGAAATAGTTTTCATGTTTTGAGTTTTAATTAATAAAATCATATGTTATTTATTATTGAATTAATAGTAAGTTTTCTCCTTCTTTTATCTTCATATGGTCCAACGTGGACCAATAAGGTGCGGTCTTCTGTTGACCACGAGTCAACTGCCCATCCTGGACCCTTGCGCTTGTCAGAATCGTCTACTCCCCATTTTCCTCCATTTTTTTGCTTAATACACTCATCATTTCGCCATGCATTCTAAACAAGATCTATGGATTAAATCTCCCTAATTCATGCCCATGCTTAAGATCTGATCAATCCTCATCGATTTAGGCACCATCTCGATAGTAAGACAACTTCTTCACCTGTGTATAAATAAAACTCCATGTCATCCTGTATGCTCTTGATCTTCCTTGGTGCTCTATAACCCCAATGAACACAAGGGTTTGAGTCATCTTTGTGATAGGAGGAGGTCTCACAATTCAGCGGTGTAGAAAAAGGGTCATCGGCGTTGATCCCCGAAGATCGGAGCTTCACTCCATTGATGCAATCTCTAGAGCTCTTAAAGCTCTATAGAGTCTAGATTAGTTTGTTTCTTCTTGCATTTTCTTCACGTATTTTGATTCTGCATTTTATTTGTTGTGTGTTGCTTTATTTTAGCATAAATTTCAAATTTGTCATTTGCTAGAGCATAGACCTCTTGCCACTGTCCCATCATCCTCAACCCAGCTTCCCCTTCTCGTTCTCCACCTCCTCAACCATTCCATCCATCTTGATCTTCCATGATCATGCCCCGCATCTCTCTCTCCTCCACCCTTCTCCAGAGAGCATCCCACTCCATTTTTCGCACGATTCCGCCAAATAAGGGGGCCTACACCTTCTCCCCTACCCATCAAATCTTCTTGTGTAGGAATGCACTCCAAAGGACCCTCATTGGGCTTATTTAGTCCAAGAAGAAGACTCACATGTGCTCAGAGTTCCACGAGCCTCCATGCCCTCATCGATGGGGTGTGGACCTATTTGAGCATCTCTCCAGCTGTGAACCACCTCTAGGATCATTTTGCGTATCTTAGCAACTTCAATGACCACCAGAGCGAGGAGATAGAGAAGATCAAAGGAGCCCAGCCCGTTAGTCATCCTTGTTCATTAGAGAACTCTATGTGGTATAGACACCATTGGATGCTCCTCATTAGCGATCGTCAGATCCGTCCGTGGATCTATTCTGAGGCGTTCATCGACGAACGATCATCCGCCTTCTATGGAGCGCCACATGTAATGTGTAAGTGATAGCATTTGCACCATTGGATCGTGCGTGAGGTGTATTTTGCTTCTTAAACCCCCTTTCTTTTTGTATTTTTATCAATCTTTAAACTTTCATCGGTTATGTAATATTTTTGTATGATTTGCACTAAAACCCCCAACTTGTCCTCTTATTGAACTACGATCATGTGCCACATCATCTCACGTGCATGTGCATGTGAGTTGGTAGGCATGTTGTGTGGACACCCTCTGGGTTGTATGTTATTAATTAGTCCTAGAATGTGTAATATCAGTGTTAAACTTTTGGGACATATTGCACGGTTGGGCCTATAACTTTTGCTATTTACATTTATACCATTAGTGGGTAAGTGTTATATTTATTGTTGGATATTTTGCACAGATCCCCTGAATTGTTTAAACTTGTTATTATATGCATAAAACTTTTTGAGAAATTACATATAGGTCCATTTTTTGTTGTGTAATCTATTTTTATGTATATTATTTTTATTAAATGGTTTTGATAAGTAAAAAATGCTAGGAAAATTATGGTAAATGCCTAACACTTAATTTTATCACATATATTTTTATTTGGTCATTTTCCTTTATTTTTCTATTTCTTAAATATAAGAATATTGTTTTTATTCATCATTGAATATTAAAATCTCTAAAAATTATAAAAACTTCTTCACAATTCCAAAAAAAATAAATTAGCTAACTTTTTATTTAATCTAACATATATTCAAAAATCACTAAAAAAATAAAAAACTCATAAACTCATAAAACCTTAAAATACTTACAAAAATCCTTAAAAATTCTATAAAAATCCAAAAATATTTCTTTATATTTATGAATTTTCTTTTTTATATATATCATATATTAAAAATAGTTTTGGGGATTTTGTGGACTGTTGTATATTTTAAAACCCAAAACTAGTTCATGTATTTAATTTGTTCATTGTTTTATACTTTTTTAATATTGTAAAAATCCCATAAAAATAGAAATCAATATAAAAATTCTAAAAACATTGGCAAATCATTTAAAACACATAAATATTTTTTTTCTTTATTTTACCTCTATATTTCTTAATCTAAAAATCCAAAAAGATTTTTATATCTTTCTTTTCCATCTCTCTTTATTAACTATACATGTTATTATTACTTATATTGATAATTATTATGTTTTTAAATTTTTATATACAAAATCACAAAACTATTTGTAAAAATTAAAAATCAAATAAAAATTTAATATTTATAAAAATACATAAAAATAATTAAAAAAGAAAAGGACAAAAAGAAAAAACCAATAAATTAATAATAATTAGAAGTAATTATTTATTGATTTGTCAATTTATCCCATAGCTCCATGTGTTCAATACTCTACCATACTTACGCCTATACATGTTTATAGTAGAGTTATAATAAATTTTAACTCATACATTTGTATTGATTGATTTATCTATCTTATATGATGGGTTATCCGTTGATTGACTCGTCTCTTGAATCTGGTCACACAAGTATTACTATCTGATATGTTGGTTAGAAGACCGACCGAGAGAAAGTCATCAAATGGCACCATTGCCAAGGAGCAACAAAGTATAGATTGTATGTTTTTCTTGCTTTGTTTATTATCTATTTATCTATATTTATTTCATTTTATCTATAAAACCGTTATGAACATATATCTTTTTTGACTTTTTTTGTGAGGGCCCTGAATCTAGGAAGGATGTCTTAGGAGTCTTATGCACCCGAGTGAAGCGAAGGTCGGCTTTCTAATCAAACCGACAGGAGAGAGTGGTCGACGAATAACGAGAGCCATGTTCAGCAATAGTAGCATAGCTTAGTATAGATTTATATTTCTATAGAAAGAGACATTATTTTTATTTCAGTTGGTAATATTTATCTTAGACGTTGGGACACTTGAACACTTATAGGTAGGTGATTGTTCACTTGGAGGACCTCGTCAGTTTTTTCATGAAGGATATGGGATAATCCTCAAGCGCATCACGGAAGCGTGACAGTCGTATCAAATACGACGAGGAACGACTAGTCAGACTAGTTGTTCTATGCAGCAGAAATTAAAAAAAAATTCGTGTGACGAAACCACATGATCCAAGAACACTTCTCGGATTGTTTCGTCTAAACTACAAACAAGTAATAGGATTACCTCTTGAAGCATGGTTGTGATCGAGTCTCTAAACGAAGAGACCTCCTGTCTCAAGTCCGATCCGACGGAGGAGACGCTTGTGAGCGTGTTGATGAAACGCGTGCTTCTCGCAATCCATGTTGATGATCCAAGCGGCGGATCTCCTGATCTTGACACACGAGATCCGACGTCTTCTTCATGAGCGAGGCGCATCGAAGGAGATGGAGATCTACGAGCAAACGATCGGACAGCATAACAACGACGCTGCGGTGATGGGGACTCTCTCTAGGGCATCCATGGTGGACGACCATATGAGAGGGAGAGGGAGAGAGAGTAGGTGTGTAGAGAGAGAAAGAGAGAGAGAGACTTATGTTCTCATTGTGTGTAAAGAAGAGCAAAGGGGTGCCTCTCCTTTTATAATATTTTGGTATCCATGGATCTCAATCCATGGACAACACAAATCCAATGGCTTACATTGATTTGTGTTTCTTTTAATGACCAAGATTTGGGTTGGTAAAAACCAACAACAATTACTTTAATAAAATCAAATATATATAGATATTGAGTATAATTTGATTTATATCAAATCAATCTCCATTAGAGAAATAGGAAGGAGGCAAGCCTCCTTCCATAAGGAGGGTGGACGGCCACCACATTCCTTATAGGAATTGTGACCATCCACTCTTCCTATAAGGAAGGTGGATGTCTCTCTCCTATTACATGAGATTACATTATCTCATGATTCTCTCTAATATTTGCAACAACTTTTGTTGCAAATTATTTCACAAAAAAATAAATCTAATTAATTTTGTGAACATTGCAATCATGCCATTGAAAATTTGTGAATTACATTAACAACCCAAAATAGAATATAAATTACATTAATTGTCCAATGTAAATCCAATTCACATTAACATTTAACTAACAAATGTAAATTATAAATTGCTCTCTCTTATATATTATAAATCACATTTATAATATATATATGATTAATATAGATAGTGACATCCACATTATTCAATATCCATGATAATTAAATCACATTTAATCATGCTATTCTCAAGTGCCCAAATAATATGAATCACATTCACATTACTTACATCTTTGATAATCAAATAACATTTAATTATCTAGATAACTCTCCTTATAATATGAATCAAGTTCATATTATCCATGATAATCAAATCACATTTAATTATCCATTTTCTCAATGCTCGGATACATATATTAACAATGAAATTATCCTGAACTCTTTCAAGGATAATGTGTTTTCTCCGCAGATACTTGGAGATAAGACAGGGCGATTGTATTGTTCCATGTATAGTGACTTGGATATTAAGATTGCATCTCAAATCCAGATCTCAAGCCTCCCATAGATGCTTGATTAAATCAAGACCGTAAATCCAATCTTCTCATTGCATCTGAATCACATTCAGATCAATGTCCAACATTTGGATCAAGATCAGATCACTTCTCTACTGAGAGGAGTCACTAAAATCCAGACCCGTTTCATCACTTTCTAGGAATGGAAGCGTCATGGTTATACAATCGTTTATGATCACATCACCCTCAGGTATTCCCAATACATGTACATCCTGCATACTGGAAGACCCAGAATAATCCTGAAGTATAAGATCATTTTTACACAGCCTACTTCAGGGATTTATCGTTAAGTTTCTCATTTGACTATTGGGAGTCGGTATCGATCATATACTTTCCAAAAGCATATATCATACCTAGGTCTTGATCATATACTTTCCAAAAGTATATATCAAACCTACAAATTCAGTCAAGCTTCCCAAGCGAGATGACCGTGCACGGAATTTGATTCTTCCCTATATCTCATGGGTGAGCTCATGTCTTCAGGTTCGGTAACTGAACCTGTATGATCCCTTTGAGAGATTGTATTACTCATATGCCCTTGCATGCACACCAGCGCACCGGTATATAGACCTTGATTAGGTCATCAACCTATTGGTCTGCCAAATGTACATACTCAGACATATAGTAACACATATGTCTCCGGTCAGAGGATGCATGCCTATATCATGACAGCATACAATATATGACTTTGGTTGTCTCGATCTCGTTAAGTCAACTCTTTGACCTAACTAATCTGACACCTCTGAATCTCTACTCCTATGCAGAGGACCTGCATCAAGAGGTCGGTTAGATATCAGCCTAACTGAGAAAGGATTGCCATCTCCTACTCAGGCTGGAGATCATCCCTTAACAATCATTTGACAGTGCTTGATGAGTCCTCAATCTAACTCATTAAATATTCATCCGAGCATCATCCTCTATGATTCAATAATTGAATCAACAGATGTATGATCATTAAGATGGCCATGGTACATAACCCTAATTGTACTAAGGGGCCTATTATGCAAATTAGTTATTCTTCATTTCAGATCAGGGAATGATATTTGCAATAACATTTATTGTATAATGGCTCACTGTGGGCTCGCATGTCCAACAATCTTCCACTAGCCCAAAGAGCCATTAATGGGCTAATCATTTAAACCCACACTCATGTGACAATCATAGGCTATTTAGAAAATAGCTAGGTAAGCTGATCAGTCACTATGTTCTCGCGAGACTATTCCAAGTCCTTTTACAACACTTGCATATCCCCAGTAACAGTGCTCGCATCTAATGCGAATGTTGCATCTTTTGCAACCAATACTCAATACAGTCAAAGCACTTATAGTGACCTTGATACTACTGCTCAACAATTATTATAACCAGTATTACCATAATCCTTATCAGAATACCCTTATTCCTGGAGATCTCTATCTCCCAAGGTATCCGTAATTAAGACCTTTTAGGTCACTATCTACAAAGTCTTAATCTCTTGAAGATAAGGCTCAGAGGTAACTATCTCTAAAGTCTTGTCATCTTTGAAGATATTGTTATTACTGCAACTAAGTATTTTATCACCATAGTAGGATTAGTAATAGTTTACTACTCCCACTATATGGCAGGCATCTGACTTTTGTACACATATAGCATACACTTGGCTTCTCATAACTGATGCACAAGGGCAAGCAGTTCTAACATTCACTCCCTCAACTCTTTGAGGTGTTATCCCTTTGGATAGGTCAGTACCATATCTTAAAGGAAGGAAGCCCTCTTGGAATTTTCTGAGAATGGAACATGTCCAAGGTGTACTGTAGATGTGACAGTCCCAATATCCTCTTCTCTTTGCTTCTGAACACCTTCAGAACTAAGATCCAAGAGGCATCTTTGAGATCATATCTCAAGGTATGGAATAACACTTATTATCATCCTTATATCATTCTAAATGATTAGGATATTATCTACATTTAGCATGATGAACACAATGGCACTCCCACTAAGCTTCACATGGTTCATCAAGATTCTATCTGAAATCATAACATTTATAATTTCATCAAATCGTATGTTCCAACTACAAGAAGATGGAGTTTCTTTAGCTTGCACATTTTGCTTTCCTCAACCATGAAGCCCTGGGGCTACTTCAGGTGAATATCCTCAAAGAGGTATTCATAAGGGAGTACTATCTTGACTCACATCTTGAAGATGCCATAGTCAAGTTGTGTAGCTAGGGTTAGCAATATTCTGATGGGTTTAAGAATGGTCACTGAAGAGAAAGTCTCATCGCAACCAATGTCTTCTCTTCGATGTGTATCTCATGGCTACGAACCGTGCTTTGAAGGTCTCTACCTTCTCATCAGGTTCCCTCTTTCTATTGAAGATCCATTTACACAATAATGGGTCTTACCCATATAGTTGGATCCTCGAGGGTCTACATACAACATTTGTATATGAAGTAAACTTTAGACTTTATTGCTAACATCCATCTTTCCATGATATGATCTTCAGAAGCATCATCACATGAAGTCAGATCATTGTCAGATTCAACTGACACATGGAATCCATCCTCAAACTTATTTGAAGAGGTATTAATGTTTCATCTTTAATTGTCTATTTAGTTTCTGATTTCAGGAGCCTCGTTATCTTCTCAAGATTAAATGAGTTCCTTTACTTCATTTTCATTTTGATTCTCAAGAGAGTCATCCTCTAAGAATTACATTCTCAGAGATGAGATCCTTTAAGAATCTCAAGGTCATAAAGTAGGTATCCAATACCATCCTTTATTTTCCTAATGAAGTAGCACTCTCCAGTGCCAGATTCCAGCTTACTTGCATGGAACCTTATTAAGGATATATAGTGTAATCTCTACTACATATATATTTTGGAAACTAATAGATAGTTATGCTAATATTCATCATTGATCATATCATGCCACACATGATCAATTGTATCTCCCTACGACTCTCTTGAGTTTAGGTTTATCGGGAGGAGTGAGATAAGACATATCTCCGTAAGGTATTCTACGAATTCATCTAATAGGTACAAGCTAACTTGGTTAGATCAAATTCATTTCATCTTCCTTCAAACTTTGGTTCTAAACCAAAATTGTGAAATCTTTGAACATTTCAAAGGTTTCTTAGTGAAGAGAAGAAATCTCATATAACAAATAATCATCAAGAAATATCACATATCCATAATATTTATTATGATTGACATACATCAATATGTATGAGATCTTGAATACCTTGACATCTTTCACCATTCCAAGGAAGAGTGTATTGGACTTTCTAATTTTGAATACAATATTCACAAGTATGTAAGATTTGAACATTTAGATCGTCTAAAGTTTCATCTCTTATCAGTCTATTGATCACATCAACAGACGAATGTCCAAGGCTTGATGCCAGATCATTGTCAAATGATCTTCATTCTCCTATTGATATTTAAAGGTTTAATTTTCGGTATTAGAAATCTTAATGAACCATTCATTAATTTTCTAATTTAGTGGAGTCCACTAGATGTTAGATTACTATCTGAAATATCCCCATCATAACTCTTTATGATATGTCTATTCCAGAATTCATGCTTATTCCCAACATTTAGAAATAAACTATGAGTGTATTCTAATATCCAGGTCATAGAGACATTCTTTAAGACCAAGGGCTCCCACTGAAAATATGGTCTATTGATCCAATGGAAATTGTTGCAACAATTGCATCACTTCCAACATGGATGACCATCAAACCTTAAGATCAAATTTCTAATATTCTAATACATATGCAACCAATTGCATGTGTCACTAGAAGATTGAGATACAATTATTAGACTTTATCTTATCAAATAATTAAGTCAATTTCAATGATTATATGTAGATTATTCTGATGTACTATCTGATTCCTTCTCTAAGGATTCTAGATAGATTTGATAGTCATACTATCAACAAATCAACTTATTATAGTATTGGCATTCATCCAACTCTTTGGATGTCATATGGAAGTCACAGAAGTACAGTCAACTCTTTGACTATACTTCTTACTTGGGTCCAACCCATGCTTCCATTGCGATCCCTTTATCTATAAGCAACCATTGCTCAAGACAAAGGATCTCTTATGTTGAAATCAAAAAAAATTCAATATAAGAGTATTTCAACATTTATACATGCTTCATTCAATTCATACAATATGAATAATATGAAGCATCATGAATGACCAGAGTATAGACAGTAGAATGATGACACTCATCATATCTACATACATCATAACTCTTAAAGACTTAGGTTCAGGTAGGTATTCAAACATTTTGAATACATCATCTCTTATATAGCCATCATTATGCATGATGCAGAGAACCACGTCATTCATGATTAAATGTTGAGAGCACATATGTATGCGAGAATATCTTATTAGATTTTATAAGGATTATTCGACAATTACGATCATCATCGACATGTCACTTCCAAAGTACATTCGATGAGAGATCAAGATTGTAGAGACATACAAACCCTAGGGTTTTAGTCCTATTGTCTATTTAATTATCATTACTCATTATTATGAAGAAACTTGCACATTGCAACCACATACATTATGTGTCCAATTGCGAGTACAATATCTGGATCATATGTCCAATCCATGATATTCTACTGGTTATTATTGAGTATAACATTGAGTGGGTTTAATGAAGGATTATCTGAAATAAGAAATTTGCATAAATATATATATATATACACATTTTACTTTGATTTAGGAATTTTTATATCAAAGTTGTCCTGCCTTGTCAACATTGAAAGTTCATTCCCTTAATCACTTTCAATGTAAGAGATATACTTACCATTATATCTCAAGCAAGATCTGGGATCTCCTTCCTTATCTTTGTTACATCCCAATAATATGAGAACCTGTAACTCGGATAAAAAGAAGCGGGAACACATTCCGCCTTGCAAGTCCAACTTGCATCTTCCAATTCGGTCTTTAACACCCGGGCCCACAACCCCAAAGGTGATGTTGACCCGTCATTAATTAAACCAACCGTCAACAGGAATACAACTCGCTATGCACAATCTAATATCGCCCCAATAATATAAGGATCCAATATTAGGGTCACTACGCATACGTCCTTACTCTTTCGAGAAGCGACGAGCCTGATCCAAATGGATCGTATGCAGGAGTTGTCACTTCGGACAGACGTCTCCTACATACAATATCTGGCGACGGAACCCTTCGCCTTGACGGGAGACCATGGATGTCATTATGTGATCCTTCATATCATATTCAAATTTTAATTAATTATTATGGATCATATTCATATAATTAATTCTTCCAAGGGAAATACACATCTATTCATAATAGAGTGTTTTTAATTGGATATAATTAACTTAATCACATTAAATTAATTATCAATCCAATTCAATCAACAAATTTGATTTTACTTGAATATATGGTATTATCTCAAAGTATGTATTAATTTGAATTTTAATACTTAGAAAAATACATCATGATCTCTCAGGCATCATTCGTTCCCTACCCGCTGTCATGACCAGTACCGACGGGAGTGGGACGGACCGCAACCGGTGTGACCCGCTACCCCAACGCTCCCCGACTAAACACTATATCCGCCTCGGGAAAAAATAATGCGGAGCCAATCACTTTTTACTTGAGATGATCATCGGTTCTTCAACCGAAATTATACCATATAGTAATAATCAAAACAATTTTGATTATAAGGAAATTTGCTAACCAAATTCCCAATCCTATTCAAGCAAGTTGTTTGTTGATTGTGTTTCCAATTATGATCTAGATCAAATCTAATCAATTATTGGTTGAGGCCAAGTCAAGTAAGGAAATAATCATCATTAAATAGTTTCCATAATTATTTTATAAAATTAACAATTAATTTCACTAATTGACAATCACTTGGTTCTTGATTAGGAATGTAATTTCAGCAGTGACCCCTACTTACTAAAATTAATATATCTCAATCAAAACAAATCTAAATTATGCAAAATCAGTTTCTTAAGATTGCTAATTTGATTTATGACAGATCGTAAGTGATATTTCATGCATTTCAAGGCGGATCAAAACAGTAATTAACTCATTAATCATGTTAAGATTCGCAGTTCCCACAACAGTGAATACATGTTTATTAAAATGACCATATCTCGAGCAAACGGAATCCAAATTACGTAAACTCAGATCCTATGGTTTCCTTATTTAATGAGAAACAAAATCTGAATAATTAATTCGTGTTTAAATATTTTAAACAGGGTCGAATTTATTCACTAAACAGATGTGCGAAAATGAAATGCGACAAAAACTTTCGCAACCTTAACGTACCCAAGTCGTCCTAGGTTTACGGATCGTATCCAAAACCTTCGACCTAAGGCTCTGATACCACTTGAAGGATATGGAATAATCCTCAAGAGTATCACGGAAGCGTGAGTATCGTATCGAATACGACGAGGAACGACTAGTCGGACTAGTTGTTCTATGCAGCGGAAATTAAAATTTTTTTCGTGTGACGAAACTACATGATCCAAGAACACTTCTCGGATCATTTCGTCTAAACCACAAACAAGTAATATGATTACCTCTTGAAGCGTGGTTGTGATCGAGTCTCTAAACGAAGAGACCTCCTGTCTCAAGTCCAATCCGACGGAGGAGACGCTTGCGAGCGTGTTGATGAAACACGTACTTCTTGCAATCCATGTTGATGATCCAAGCGACGGATCTCCTGATCTCGACACACGAGATCTGACGTCTTCTTCATGAGCAAGGCACGCCGAAGGAGACGGAGATCCACGAGCAAATGACCGGACAGCATAACGACGATGCTGCGGCGATGGAGACTCTCTCTAGGGCATCCATGGTGGACGGCCATATGAGAAGGAGAGAGAGTGGGCGTGTAGAGAGAGAATGAGAGAGAGAGACTTATGTTCTCATTGTGTGTAAAGAAGAGCAAGGGGGTACCTCTCCTTTTATAATATTTTGGGATCCATGGATCTCAATCCATGGACAACACCAATCCAATAGCTTACATTGATTTGTGTTTCTTTTAATGGCCAAGATTTGTGTTGGTAAAAACCAACAACAATTAATTTAATAAAATAATATATATATATATATATTGAATATAATTTGATTTATATCAAATCAATCTCCATTAGAGAAATAGGAAGGAGGCAAGCCTCCTTCCATAAGGAGGGTGGACGGCCACCACATTCCTTATAGGAATTGTGGTCGTCCACTCTTCCTATATGGAAGTTGGATGTCTCTCTCCTATTTCATGAGATTACATTATGTCATGATTCTCTCTAATATTTGCAACAACTTTTGTTGCAAATTATTTCACAAAAAAAATAAATCCAATTATTACAATCATGCCATTGAAAATTTGTGAATCACATTCACAATCCAAAATAAAATGTAAATTATATTAATTGTCCAATGTGAATCTAATTCACATTAACATTTAATTAACAAATGTAAATTACAAATTGCTCTCTCTTATATATTATAAATCATATTTATAATATATATGATTAATATGGATAGTGTTGTCCACATTATTCAATATCCATGATAATTGAATTACATTTAATCATCTTGGATCTCTATTCTCATGAGCCCAAATAATATGAATCGCATTCACATTATTTACATCTTTGATAATCAAATCACATTTAATTATCTTAGATAACTCTCCTTATAATATGAATCAAATTCATATTATCCATGATAATCAGATCACATTTAGTTATCCATTTTCTCAATGCTCGGATACATATATCAACAATGAAATTATCCTGAACTCTTTCAAGGATAATGTGTTTTCTCCGCAAATACTTAGAGATAAGGACAGGGCGATTGTATTGTTCCATGTATAGTGACTTGGATATTGAGATTACATCTCAAATCCAGATCTCGGGCCTCCCATAGATGCTTGATTGAATCAAGACCGTAAATCCAATCTTCTCATTGCATCCGAATCACATTCAGATCAATGTCCAACATTTGGATCAAGATCAGATCACTTCTCTACTGAGAGGAGCCACTAAAATCCAGACCTATTTTATGACTCCCTAGGAATGGAAGTGTCATGGTTATACAATCGTTTGTGTTCACATCACCCTCAGGTATTCCCAATACCTGTACATCCTGCATACTGGAAGACTCAGAATAATCTGGAAGTATAAGATCAATTTTACACTATCTACTTCAGGGATTTATCGTTAAGTTTTTCATTTGACTATTGGGAGCCGGTATCGATCATATACTTTCCAAAAGCATATATCATACCTAGGTCTTGATCATATACTTTCCAAAAGTATATATAAAACCTACAAATTCAGTCAAGCTTCCAAAGCGAGACGACAGTGCACGGAATTTGATTCTTACCAATATCTCATGAGTGAGCTCATGTCTTCCGGTTCAGTAACTGAAACTGTATGATCCCTTTGAGAGATCGTATTACTCATATGCCCTTGCATGCACACCAGCGCACCTGTGTATAGACCTTGATTAGGTCATCAACCTATTGGTCTGCCAAATGTACATACTCAGACATATAGTAATACATCTGTCTCCGATCAGAGGATGCGTGCCTATATCATGACAGCATATGATATAGGACTTTGGTTATCTCGATCTCGTTAAGTTAACTCTTTGACCTAACTAATCTGACACCTCTGAATCTCTATTCCTATGCAGAGGACTTGCATCAAGAGGTCGGTTAGATATCAGCCTAACTGAGAAAGGATTGCCATCTCCTACTCATGCTGGAGATCGTCTCTTAACAATCATTTGACGGTGCTTGATGAGTCCTCAATCTAACTCATTAGATATTCATCCAAGCACCAGCCTCTATGATTCAATAATTAAATCAACAGGTGTATGATCATTAAGATGGCCATGGTACATAACCCTGATTGTACTAAGGGACCTATTATGCAGATTAGTTATTCTTCATTTCAGATCAGGGAATGATATTTGGAATAACATTTATTGCATAATGGATCGTCGTGGGCTCGCATGTCCAATATTTCTCACATTCTTCTTTTATTCCTTCCATTTTTCCATTTTTCTTCTTTGTTTCTCGTGATTTGAGTTCTTCGCCTTTCTTTTTATTTGTTTTGTATGAATGAGCCCTTATATTTAGAATCGTTTGATCGATTAATCTAGGTCTAAATCCATAATTATCTCATGTGCATGTAATCTCTGATACGTTTGCACATAAATCATATCAAAAGGTTCTTCACGTTAATAGAAATTCATGTCTTAAGGCGATTTCAATGGTTGCATTACATATAGGATAATTTCAATTATGTCTAGCATCCACACAAAGAAAGTTGGGAAGCAAGGTGAGCCTTTCTGACTAAGCATTCATCATCATTATGGGCTGACTTGCATTGCCTTCTCCCTTTGATTTTGACCACTTTGGATACTAAAGGAATCGGAACTTCGTTAGATGTTTGTATTAAAATTACAAAAAAAAAGAGATAACCTAAATAAAACTAGGATTGTTTAACTCCACTTGATCTTAAAATTAAACGTAATTGGATTCATTGTCTTGGGAAGAGCAACTCCCTCATTTCATATAGATGATCTCCGGACCGAATGAGGCATGTTCCCATAAGGAATAGAGCCCCCATCCTTGAACTTTTACCCTAAGCGCTTGGGTTGGCTCTCGGGCCTTGTTATTGCTGCAAGCACTTGCCTCCGACCTTAGACGAAGTGGTCCAATCTTCAAGTACGTGTGCTTAACCGACTTGGACACAACTACTCTAGGTGACTACACCTGTGTGCCTGACTTAAATGACTGTCTAAGTCACCTAACTCTAAAATTGAAAAGATAACAACAGTAGTCTTATGTTCTTCACAGTGTTGAGTATGTGAATTGGAGTTTGCTTTGTGCTTGATTGCGATTTTTGAATCTGACTGCATTCATCTTTCTTTGAGTTTGCAGTCCTCTACTCTTTTTAATCTTTGAGTTTTTTTCTTTTTTATTCATCATCATTGTATGTGTCACGATCATGGGTCATTCTTCATTTCATACAGATCTCATGGCTATTTTTCACCCATATCACCCCTGTATCTTTGGTCCGGTTCAAGCTGACTCTCTTCTTGAACCACAATTTTGCCTTATTAAGTTTGATCTCAATCCCCATGCAGTTGGTTGATTATTCGACAATATGTCCAGTATGTCTTTCCTCCCTCTTCATTCCCTCCCATATCACTTTATTTTTCTCCTAAGCATGTTATGATGAGTGATGAGGTCTGCATTGAGGATACATATCATATAATTAAGCAGGGCAGAGTTGATGTTGGGATGAATGTGCCCTCTTTGTTGGATATCGGACCTTACATGTGTGCTATAATTCTTGAGGATTTTAGTCTTGCCCTCTAGATTTAGGATGTAATCACTGAGACAGTACAGACTTTGGAAGATGAGACCGATGTTGTGCGTTGCCATTTCCAATTACTGATCCTTGAGTCGGTTTCGCATGTTGTGATTTAGGAGACTGGTGTGCCTTCTCTTTTGGTACTCCAGGACACGGATCAAGAACCCACATTGTTTCAGCCTTCCTATCAGCCAATTCATTTTCCCTATCCTAACTTCCTTATCCACATAGAGCATATAGATGATTTTGATAGATATCTTGAGCCATTTCAGATGATATTGTTATGTGAGGGACCACATTATTCTATGATAGATTCTTTTAGTCCGTCACATCAGCCCCATGTCCTCTTGATTGATGAGAGTGAAGCATTTTTTTGAGGATCAGATCCTAGCCAGCATTGCCTCTCTTTTCACCAATCAGCTTGCATCACTCCCCGAGGGTTATCTGCGGGAAGATGCAACATCTTATTTGCACTCGATTTCACTCTCTGATTGTGCATCATATATGTTGGATCACGAAACTGAGTCTTCTAATTTGATTGTTGTATCTGACTCTTTTGAGTCTTCTCTCCTTGACGACCCTCGCAAGGATGAGCCATGCTATGAGATTATTATGACTTATATGATCTTTCAACCTCATGTCCATTACATATCGATCTGCATAGAGAGTCTCCTGATCTTTACTTTCGCATCTTACCGAGACTGTGATTGACATGAAGGAGTCCATGACTAATCCTTCCTTTTCCATGTTCAACTTTACCGGCTTTGATTATTCACTTCATTCGTATAAGTCGATGATTCCTTTCATGCTACCAGCTCCTGGCATAGTTTTCAATTCTTTTCCCTTGGTAGCAAACACCCATCTGATTGCTTATTCAGGTGTTTTTCTTCTCTCTATTGATTTTTTCATTGTTCTCGCACAGACATGACGGTGAGAGTACGACATTCGCTTAAGATGTTTTCATGAACCTTGATACAATGTTATCCTAACCTTTGTGCTTGACTAGTGGCGTAACACCCATCGCTTGTTGAGAGGAACCTCAGCACTCGATATCTCTTGTCTATATGTGTTTTGTCTTTTTATTCATTTTTCTTCCGCATGTGTCATGTACCCCAGATCTCTCGTCAGATATTTATTTCTTTACTTAGGATGTACTTTATCTTAAGTATAGGGGGTGTGTCACCTTGTTGTTCATTTTTGTTTTGTTTCATCACTCTTGTTGTTGCCTCTACTTAGGGATCTCTTACGCTAAGTATAGGGGGATTGATGTGTTCATTCATTCCTTTTTATTTCATATTTCCTTATATGTACCCTCGCTTGTCTCCTCACCCATTGATATTTTGATATATATTTAGGGCATCTTTACCATAAGTATAGAGGGAGACAAGCTGAGACATTGATTTGTTCATTCTACCCCTCGATCATCCCTGCTTGGTGTACAATCTATTATACTAAGGATTAGTTGATCCTAAGTACATGGGGGACGATCGACTTCTCATTCTTTCATTTTTGAGTCGTAGTAGTATAAGCTTTCCTATACTCAACATGAGTTATGTCTTCCTTATTGCTCTTACTATGAGGACATAGTTCGCACTAAGTATAGGGGGTCGTATATAATGTATATATACTTTAACCATAACTCGTACTTTCGTATTTTTCAATAATATGGCTAAAATATTACAATGGGTAAGGGTATATAATAAATCAACTGTAAAGAACATATTCTTGTAAATATGTGGAAAAAATTGAAAAAATCTTTGAAAACTTGCTTTGAAACTATTTTGCAAATGATTTTGGAAATGGTTGCAAAACATTTGAAAAATCTTTTGAAAACCTTTAAAAAATCTTTGTAAAATATTTTCAAACCATTTGAAATATAATCTCTTCATAAAGAGTTTATAAAAAATTTGTATAAATTATTTGAAAAAATGTTTTTTTTAAATCCTATGTAAAATTATTTGCAAAATAAGTTTTAAAATTATTTGACAAATGTTTACAAAAATATTTTCAAATTATTTTAAAAATATTGTAAATAATATCCTCAAAAATATATTAAAAAAACATGTACATAATGTATAAAAAATATGTATACACTTGTATAGGAACGTGTATATACCTTCTATACATTCTTTGCTAAATTTTCTATGAATACAACTAGCTCTTTAACTCTTTTGTTTTTTGAAACTCCTATAAAAATGTGCAAAATTCCAAAAGTACCTAAATCTTGAAAATCGTTTTCAAAACTTTGTAAAAATTTGCAAAAACCTTTTAAAAAACCCCATAAAAAGTTTAAAATCAGTATTTCATAAAAATATTTTCATTACATTGCATAATTATTTTTCTAAATGATTTTGAAATTTAACAAGTCTAAATAAAATCTGAAGGGAGCTTGGTCTAGACCTTAATCCTCTTATTTCATTTGAACCTAATAGGAACTAAAAATAAAACTTTTCATGTCATGAGACTTAATTTTTTGATTCCATAAGACTATGTTCATATGTCATCTCGATTAGCTTAAGTAGAGTATTTCGAAGCGCACGCACGACTCTTGTTGATAATGACCTAACTTGAACAACGCACTTTACACTAGCTCAACTCTAAGGAGGTGGTGAGGGTAGGATATTTTAGCTTGAGGAAGCACACGTATGGGAACATACATAGTCACTATAAGTGGCCAGTGCCTCCCAACCCAGTCTAGTGGCATGGATGTCTAAAGACAGGGTGTTGTGAGTTGCAATAAAGCTTTAAAAGATGTATAGCTTACTGGCTCAAGATGAAAAAAATTCCTTATGTATATGCCGATGTATATAGTATCAAAAAAAGTGCAAAATCAAAAATTCCAAAAAGAATAAACAAGGGAAAAGTCAATGAAAATTCAATCTCATCGAAATATATATGAAATAAGCAAGGCATTGTGTTTCAAATTCAAATTTCAATATTTTCTGCAGTAGGGGACTTGGCTACACTTGTCAAGCTTCATAGGATATGTGACTACACTGGTCACGGTTCATTCTTCTCTCTATCTCCTCTTCTTGAGCCGATTGTACTTGAACTTAGAATGGAATACCCCAATCCTTGAGGAAAGAGTATCTACATTCGGGAATTTGGATTATCTTGTTAAGGGAGAGTGTTCCTTGTCATTTCTAAGAAGAGATCTACATACACTTTCATTATACAACTAAGAGTCATAGTCATAAGAGTTTACGTATGAATAGACTTATTCTGACCTGGAGGCGACCTGAACAAAGACTTGTGGAACTTGAGGGATGTTAAGTTATATATCTTATACCCAATAAGGTTCTGAACACATGAACAATCCAAAGGTCTTAACTGAGATCTGAACTTTGATTTTGTAAAATGAGTTTAAAATCATAATAATTCTACCTTCTTTATTTTCCTTTTCTTTATTTTTCTCTTTGGCATCACTTATTCTTATAATAAGTGTTTACTAGGGACCAACAAATGTAAGTATAGGTGGTGATGAATATCTATCCATTCACCTTTATTCCTTTATTTGCCTTTAAATCCCTAGGGAAAAATAGGTAAATACATCTAACTTATACAAATTAATATATTGATTTTTATCAATAAATGGTACATAAATACTTGTATTAATATCTAAAATAAAAGAATAATGAAAAGAAAAGGAAAATAAAGGAAATATTGCAAATACTGACTGACCCAAAATCTTGAGACAGTAAATATTGACTTGGTCGACAAGGAATAAAGTAGGGGAGATAAGGGCCAAATACTGCACATAAAACCCAAATTATTTATCATGTAAATAGTTATTTTTACCCCAATTTTATTCTTCTTTTTAAATTTCCTCAATAACAAAATGATCTACATGAAACTTGTACAAAAAAATGTAGAAACTATAAAAATAAGGCACATAAAGATAATGCATTATGCAACTGTGACACACAGATGAAAAAACTATAAATAGAACTTCACATAGCAATATCTTCTCCATATGATCTCAAAAATGACAAAACTCACTTCCATTGTATTTAAAATTAAATTATCTATATAATGAAGATGGTTTCATTAAAAATGAGGTTGAGATGTAAAAGTTGGCTTTCTTGGGTCCCATTGTACTATATACATGCATATTTTATTCATTTAATTTATTATTTATATTTTTACTATTATTATATTTTTAAATAATTGTAAATATTATTTAAAATATATTTAAAATAAAAACATAAACAAGATCACTAAAATACACCAAAGTAAGTAACATAATAAAATATATACGTATACTACACTTATTATACATACTAATATTTATTTAAGTATATAAATAACATCATAAAAATAAAATAAAAATATGTAAATATGAGCTTAAATATATTATAAATATATAAAATAGGTAAATATGATAATAAGAATTAAAAATACAAAATAAAAATAAAATAGGAAAAACATAGGTAAATATACTTATAAGTATACTTGTAAACAATTAACACATAATAAACAAGGTTGTAAAAATAAATAAAAATCACCGAAAATAGCTTATAAAATCATAAGCATTTTTATGTTTTGAGTTTTAATTAATAAAATAATCTATTATTTATTATTGAATTAATAAGTGGTTTTCTCCCCCATTTTGTCTTCTGTTTACCACGAGTCGACTGCCCCTCTTGGAACCTTGTGCATGTTAGAACCGTCTACTCTCCATTTTCCTCCTTTTTTCTCGCTTTATACACTTAACATTTCACCACATGTTCTAAACAAAATATGTGGATTAGATCTCCCTATTATGCCCATGCTTAAGATCTGATCAATCCTCATTGATTTAGGTGCAATCTCGACCGCAAGCCAACTTCTTCACATGTGTATAAGTAAAACTCCTTGACATAATTTTTGCTCTTGATGCTCTCTAACCCCAATGAACACAGGGTTTGAGTCATCTTCGTGACAAGAGGACGTCTCGTCGTTCAGCAACGTGGAAAAAGGGCCATCGGCGTTGATCCCCGAAGCGCGGAGCTTCACTCCGATGATGGCATCTTCAGAGCTCTTAAAGCTTTGTTGAGGTCTAGGTTAGGTTGTTTCTAATTGAATTTTCTTCACGCATTTTGATTCTGCATTTTATTTGTTGTGCTTTGTTATATTTTAGCATAAATTTCAAATTTGTCATTCACTGGAGCATAAATTCTCCGACCACTGTCCCACCACATGTTCTGACACCTACCACCTCCATCAGCTTCCCCTTCACATTCTCCACCTCGTCAACCATCCCATCCACCTTGATATTCCCTTATCAAGCCCCACAACTCTCCCTCCTCCATTCTTCATCGGGGAGCATCCATTTCACTCCATTTTCGTCCAATTCTGCCAAATAAGGGGGACTACACTTTCGGCCATGCCCCTTGGATCTTCTTGTGTAGGAAGGTCTCAAAAGGACCGCCATTGGGGCTGATTCAGTCCAGGAAGAAGACTCACAGGTGCTCCGAGTCCCACGAGCATCCAGGCCCTCATCAATGGGGCCATGACCCATTTGAGCATGTCTCCGGCTGCGGACCACCTCTGGGATCATTTTCACATCTTAACAGCTTCAATGACCACTTGAGTGAGGATATAGAGAAGATCAAAGGAGTCCAACTTGTCAATTCATCCCTGCTCTCCCAGGAACGTTCGTGGTCATCCAATCATTAGAGAACTTCAGGTGGTATAGCCATCATTTGATGCTCCTCATCAATAATCGTCATATTCGTCCATGGATCTAATCTGAGGCGTTCATTGGCGAACTATCATCCATCGTCCACATAGCGTTGCGTGTATAAGTGATATCATTTGTGCCTTTGGATCGCGTGCAAGGGGTATTTTGCTTCTTAAATCCCCTTGCCTTTTGTATTTTAATCCAGTCTTTAAATTTGCATCAGCTATGTGATAATTTTCTATAATTTGCACTAAAACCCCCAAGCTTTCCTTTTAATGCATTTCGATCTTGTGACACAACATCTCATGTGCTTGTGTGCGTGAGTTGGCAGGTATTTTACGTGGACACCCTCTAGGTTGTATATTATCAATTAGTCCTAGAATGTAAAATATTAATGTTAAACTTTTGGGACAAATGGCATGGCTAGGCCTGTAACTTTTGCTATCTGCATTTATACCCTTAGTAGGTATGTGTTATATTTATTGTTGGATATTTTGCGCAGATCTCGTGAATTGTTTAAATTTGATATTATATGCATAAAACTTTTTGAGAAATTACACGTAGGTCCCTTCTTTGTTGTGTAATTTATTTTTGTATATTTTTTTATTAAATGGTTCTGAGTATGCAAAAATGCTAGGAAAATTAGGTTAAATGCCAGACACTTGATTTTATTACATATAATTTTATTTAGGCATTTTACTTTATTTTTCAATTTATTAGAATTAGAAACATAGTTTTTATTCCCTGTTTGAATATTAAAATCTCTAAATTATAAAAACTTCTCTTCAAATGATTAAAAAATATATTAGCAAACTTTTTATAAATTCTAACATATATCCAATAATGACTAAAAAATACAAAACAAAACCCATAAAAATCATAAAACCCGAAAATACTTTCAAAAATTAGTAAAAAATCTATAAAAATCCAAAAGTGTTTCTTTCTATTTCAGAATTTTATTTCTATATATATTATTTATTAAAAATTAGTTTTGGGAATTTTGTGGACCATTGTATATTTTTAAAACTCAAAAGAATTTAAAATATGTAATTTGTTCAATGGTTTACACTTTTTTAATATTTTAAAAATCCTATAAAAATTACGAAAACATTCTAAAAATTCGAAAAATATTTTTAAATCATCTAAAGCATAATTATTTTATTTTCATTGTTTTACCTCTACTTATCTTAAATTAAAAATCCAAAAAGATTTTTATATCTTTCTTTTCCATCTCTTTATATTAACTATACATATTATTATTACTTGTATTAATATTTATTATATTTTTATTTTTAAACACAAAATCACAAAACTTTTGCAAAAATTAAAAATCAAATAAATATTAAATATTAATTAAAACCCACAAAAATAATTAGAAAAGAAAAAGACAAAAAGGAAGAAATTAATAATAATTAGAAATAATTATTTATTAATTTCTCAATCTATTCTGATGCTCCATGCGTTCCATACTCTACCATACTTACTCCTATAAACATCTATAGTAGAGTAATAATAAATTTTAACTCACACATTCACATTAATTGAATTATTTATCTTATATTGTGGGTTATCTGTTGATTGACTCATCTCTTGAGTCTGGTCACATAGTGATTGTTATCCGATCTATCGGATTAGCAGACCAGTTGAGAGCGAGTTGTCACGAGTCTCAGATCTTCTTGAAGCTATCTACAAGAGCGTTGAGGTCCCAAGAAGCCGTTGAGAAACTCAGGAGCGAAGGAAGACGTCAGTGCTAGGAGGAATCGAGGATTGAAGGAAGAACAGGGAAGTGTTCTTCACTGTTCTTGTTGAGGTCTTCATCATTGTGTGATCAACACCTTGTCCCAAATCTAACCGGGTCGTCTATATAAAGTGAAGCTATGCCTCGTGTCGGCCGTCAGATCTTAAGTGTGGAACATGTGGCGCATACTCAACCGTAGATCAGATCGCATGCTGCCTACACACCACACCCCTAGGTAAATAGCATAAGACGCCCCACTTCTATATGTATTTCTTTTTAATATTGTAATTATTAAATGCCATGTAAAATTTTAAGGTTTATTTGTAAATTGAACCGGAGGTTTATTGACAATAGAAATTGGTCCTTCCGCCTTACGTGTTGTAACGCGCGAGGCACTGCAAAAATTGCATGTATAACCTCATAGTTTCTAGGACTTGTTATGAAATAAAATTTTAGTTTAATAAAATTGCAATTTGGTCCATGTTTCTGTAACATTTTACTTTCTTGTATTTTGTGCATAATAAATAGTCTTATTGCTCCAAAAATTGTAGGAAAATTAATGTAGGTGACTGGCATCATGCTTCATCTCGGTAATTTTTATTTTAGCATTTATCTTATTTTCCTATTTATTAAAAAAACCAAAAACATGCATTTTATTCATGTTTAAATATAAAAATCCATACGATATAAAATCATTTCTAAAAAATCCAAAAAAAATATATTCCATATATTATAGTATTATCTGCCACATATCCAAAAATCACTAAAAATACCAAATATAAACCTAAAAATCACAAAAACCTAAAAACCTTATAAAAATTATCAAAAACAAAATAAAAATCCAAAAATATATCTTTTTATTTCTAATTTTTCTATATAATATATAATAGTTTTGAGTAAATTTAAGATATATTAATAATTTTTAAACTCAAAACAAACTCAGATAATTAATCTGCTGATTATTTTATTACTTTAAAAATACCTAAAATTAGTATAAAAATCTATTAAAAATTACCAAAAATGGAATAAAATATAAAAAAACCCAAAAAAATCCAAATTTTGGATATTTGACTTAAATAAAATATATATATATTGACTATATATTCTTCGTATCACTTATAATAGTTATAATATCTATATTATTTTATTGAAGTATATATTTTATTTTAGAAAACAAAAGGAAATTTTAAATTCACAAAATTAGAAATAAAATATATAATTAAAAAATAAAATATATTCAACTAAAAATTAGAAAATTTAAATATAATTAAAAACTCACATAAAAACAAGAAAAACAAAACTACTTAAGAAATATAAGCACATTATTATTAACTAATAATTAACCTACCTTTATTTGCTCAATTTGTTTGATCTCTATATTACTTTCACCTATACACACCTATTGTAGAGCTATAATAAATTTTAAGTCGCATTCGAGTTAGTTAATTTATCACTAATTGTGGGTTAATTGTTAATCGATTTAGCGATTGGTCGACATAGCGATTGTTGTCCCAGCCTTATTAGGGATTATAGATCAACTGCTAGGCATCAATATCATTGGACTAATATTCCTTCACTAAATCTATAATATAAGAGAATGGTTTATTTAATGTTATCACTTGAGCCCGTCCATAAAGATTCAAACCCTACCACAAGGTGAACGTTGTTACATGCATATTTATATCTAAGCCAATTTTGACATCGTTATCATGTGCCCCTTCAATATACCTCATAAATCAAGCTTGATCAATTTTTTAAAATTGCCACTAAAGTGACAATAATTAAAGTCGATTAAGATTAATTTTATATGATGAAGATGAATGGAGGTATTTTTCGAAAATACTTCCTCAAATTTAAAGTCGAGCATGTAACAACAATCATCTTATAGTAGTGTTTGAATCTTTATAAACTCCCTTAGTCAAGGACTTATGAACTAAGGAAAGCAAAACATAAATACAATATTTTACAGACATCTTGCATCTTATGTATACTCTTTCTACATATGATGATTGCAAGATCTCTGTAAAGTATAAACATTTATGTTGGTTGGGAATTTACATAGATTAGGCTTGTTTGGGAAGGGGATATGGACCTTTGAAAACCTAAATGTTACACCCCACTTAAATGTCAATCAACCAAAGGCGGTCGTAAAGTGGTCCCCATATATAGGGCGGGACCTATAGTGTCATTGATGTGGCCATGCTCGACCAACCGACAAATTCAACAATCAACCCACAATAAATAATATAGCAATGAAATCAAGCATATGTGGAGTCAAAATTTATTAAAAACCCTACAAATAAATGTGTATAGTTGACAAGTAGAGTAGGGGTCGAACATAGGGAACAAGTCGGTGTAGCAGGTATTATTATTTATCACTAAATAATAATGTGTATTTTATATATTTATAAGAACAATATTCTCTCACTTATTAAAATTTTATAATATTTATTTTCTTGTTATATTTGTTTATTTTTAATTTCCTTTTCCTTTTTAATTTATAATAAGTGTATTCGTATTAATATATATACAAATATATAAATATCAAGTATATATGTACAATAAATATAATAAATGTATAAATCAAAAATTACAAGCAAGAACAGTTCTATTTGTTTTTTAAGGGAATTAAAATATAATTATAGGTTTTATAGTAATTAATAATAATATAAACTATATATAACTATATATATGTATATAATACAGTATAGGGTATTCTAATTATAAATATATATATAGTAAAATAAAATATTTTGTATTTTTCAAATATTCTTCTATTTTTGATATTTTTTGGTGATTTTTAATAATTTTTATGTATTTTTAAAATGCAAAATATCCCAAATCAGGAAATTTTTAAATAGGCCAAATTATTTTGAGATTTAAAAATACTAAATAGGGTCCAAAATTTAGTAAAGCTAGTTTGTATATGTAGTAAAGAGTATAGATAAAAATATAGGACAGAAACTATTTTTTAAACAAATTTGAAATATTTTGCAATTTTTTAAAGGTTAGCAAGGGTTTGTGATTTTTAGGTTTCCTTTTGATATTTTTGTAATTTTTGGTCTGTAGTGATAGAAAAAGGTCATAAATAGTAGGTAATGCTTTTTGAATTTTTAGTAAAGGTTTTATAATTTTTTATATTTTTCAAGATATTCAGGAAATAAACATGTTCTTTTTATTTTTAATAAATAAAAAATACATGAAAAATGATAAACAAAATATGCAGCGTGGGTAAGCATTTAATCAGGCATCTCCATATATTTTTTCATGATTTTTTAGCATGATAAATATTTTTAGAAAAAAATGCAAAATTAAAAGTAAATCAAGTTGTCATGGGAATTAATCAATATAAAATAAAGGTAGAGGGGTAGATGCAAAAACCACCCAAAACTTTAAACTAAAATTTGATTTTTTATATATTAATCAAAATACTTAAAAGCAATGGAGTATATATGAAATTTGCCTAACTCGCGTAGGGGGCCATGCGAGCTGAGCTAGCAGAGGTCCAAAATGTAATAGGTAGAATCTACGAGGACTCATTTGCAATTTTCCACCAACTTTTACACATAATTAAAAATTTACAAGATTATTTATGAAATACAAAAAGGTGGAGCGGGTTTTCTGCAAATTGCCCCACTTGAGCGCTTGTGATTCGATCGTTGTTTTCCTACCACTTGAACAATCCAACGCCTCTGGTCGCGTACCCCTTCGACAAGAACGGACAGCCCAGATTAGAATTGGGTCATGTTCTTCATATGGTCGTTAGGGAAGGGTTTGCGAGAACGGTGAAGAACTTTGATCTAGGGAGATTTGATATGATGGTTCTCCGTTCTCCAGCGGTGCCTTCGAGATCCAGTGGCAGCTGAGTTGTAGGGTGTCCTCCGCAGGTGCCAGTCGACTCCGGTGAAGCTGAAGTGGCCCAATGGAGGATCTGGGAGTGCTTCATTCTCTAGATGACCTAAGGATGTTCCAGGTCTGCTTCATGGCTCCAGAGGGGTCCTTGGGGACCTGAACATGTACAAAAGGTTTATGCGGCTCGAGGTGATTTGTCTCGGCCCAAAAATGAAGCTGATTGCAACGTGGATGGGTCAGTGATTGAGCTCTAGTGAGTGACTTGATGAATCTCTGATTCATCACTCTGAAAGTTTTAAAATAGATCTTCGTTCCCGAGTAATTAGCTACATTTTATTGTTTATCTTGCATTTTTATCATTCATGCACTTAGAATTAATATCTACATTTTAGCATGCATATTGGCATTAATAAGCCAAATTCACTTGTAAATAGCATTTGTATATTCACCATATTTTTCTATTTTTCATTAACTCGGAATAGAATAAAACCAACTCTATAGTGTATATATTACTAACACTAAGAAAGGAAAAATATCAATAAAATACTAACTTGTAAGATGACCAATAAAACCCGAACCCTAGTTTGAGGCTAAGAACCTTAAAAAATGAATGTCTCTCATACAATCTTCTACTTGGACCCCCTACCCTCTTTTGAATTAATACACATTCAATTACCTTCAAAATAAGACTAAATTCAAAAAAAATCAGAGTTCGTATGTGAAACTTGGGTTTTTCCCCTTTGTATATTGTACATATGTCCCATTTATTTATTTTGTGTTTTTATTTTCTTAATTTTTTAAAATCCAAAAAAATATATTGAATTGTAAATATTTCTTTCATATCTTCTCTAATTTTTTTGACTTTTATCTTATTTAAAAATGAAAAAAATGCAAAAGATAAAAAATCTGGTATTTTATACCTATAAGATACCACCCAAAAATACACTTTGTACATATGGTTTATTTTGGTTTTGAATCATTCACGAAAGTTGTAGATCTCGTTGAGACGAGTAACTTTTGTGTTGACACTTTTTGATTTGACCACTTTTGTTATTTCTTTTTTATTTTTCTTATATTTAATTTTTGTTTTTTCTTGGTGCGACACATGGCCTCTCCTGGAGCCGCCACATGTCACCTTGTTTTATATTATTTTCATAGTTTATTTTATTTTTTATTTATTCATTATTATTTTTATTTAATTTTTAGTTGTTTATTTATTTATTTCTCATTTTTTATATTTTCCTTCCATTTTTATTTTCTTTTCTCTTCATTATTTTTAGTAGCCTACTTATTTTATTTTTCTCTATTTGTTTATCTCCTTTTACTTATTCTCTACTCCAACTTCTCACCCAAGCCACCTTCTCCACCTCTTTTCGAACTTCCTCCTCCTCCTTTTTATTCCTTTCTCCTCCTCCATTCTTCATAATCTGTCATTTCTAGAGGAAGAGAGGTCGAGCCCCTTTAACCTTCAGGTGACAGCTATAGGAGACGAGTTGAGGGATGACAACCTCCAAGGCGAGATCCACGGCACCACCATTGCCGTGTCGCGAGCTTCCAATCAGGATCCCTTAGCTTCGAAGGATTCTGCCATCCTTCTCGAGGCGACGACAGGAGTTCAGCAAAGCTACTCTACATTCCGGTGGATTCTCAGGTATGTTTTCCATCTTTATTTTCTCATTGTTTATCTCACAACTCTTTTGTTGTTTGGTTGATCCATAATCACCTCACCAACATCATCATCCTCACCAAATTGCCACCATTTTCCCATTTCATCTTCCATACTTGAAACAAAAAAGTTAAAAAAATAAAAATAAAAAAAAAAGAAAAAAACTAGGAAGAGGAGGCAGCAGAATGCCCCCCCCCTTCAGTCATTAGCCATCTGTCGCACCCTCGTCAACCTCCTTCACGTGGAGGAGCACCGCCGCGTCCCCAAGCCCCCCCCCCTCACGATCCCAGCAGGCACCTCTGCACAGTGTCCCCACCACCCGCGACCGTACAGCCCCAGCCGCGCGTACCTCCTCCTGCGGCCCTCCGCTAATGCCTGTGCATGCACTCCTCCCTCAGCCACCATGCCCCAATGGTTATGCCCAGATGCGCCCTCCACGATTGCACCCTCGTCGCCGCCCCTTGGTGCCGCTACTTGTGCACATCGACTCACTCACCATCGTGCCCCCACGCATGCAACCTCCGCACGGCCGCAACCAACCGCACCCTCGCACAATCATGCACCCTCCACGCAACCGTGACACCCCCGCACCCCGCGTGCACACCCAACCTGTCACTGCATCCCTTGTGTAGACTCCAGGCCCATGCCCCGTGCCATTGCGTACGACCGTCAACTGCCCTAGTCGCGCCCTAGTCGTGGGTTCCATTCTTGGAACCCACATCTCCCACGAAGAGAGAAGAAGGTCTATTTCTCCCTTTTTCTTATTTTTATTCTTTGGTAAATATTGCAAATTTACCCGTTAAGTTTCTATATTTGCAAAAGTGCCCTTAGGCGTAGTTTGTTTGTTGTCTTATTTTCTGTATTGCAAAGACATCCCTGCATTTACACATTATTATGGACATCAATTTGGTATCATCTCTTTGATTCAAAAATAGCATCTTGTTGAGAAATTAATTATGTACCTTTTTGGCTATTTAATTAGAATTTTGTGAGCACTAGGAAATTAATAAAAAAATATTTTGGTAAAAAATTGCTTATTTACCCAATTCATGGTCTTAAATTAATATTTAATTAATGCTTGATCCAATAATTATTGTGCAAAAACTTTAAGTGATGCTTCTAATTGTGCATAAATTACTGTCCAAATTTCATCAAAAATGGATGTGTCTTGAGCATAAAATAAATTGTTGAGTGCTTTCAGTAAATGATTTTTAATTAAATCCACAAATATTATTTTTGCGAAATTCCAACTCTCTAGATTGCTTATTAATACATCTTTTTGAGATAATTTTGCTTTCGGATGATTTAAATTTGTGGATTTATTAAAAATTAGATACTCACAGTCATAATCTTTTCATTAAAAAACATTAAAAATCATATATTGTTAGAAAAATCCAAAAAATAGTGTTCCTTCATTTCATTATATTTAATTTACAGTAAAATTTTCATTAATTTTGCATTTTATTTGTATGAAAATTGCATAAAACCCGTAAAAAGTATGCATTTTTCATTGTTGCATTAAACCCAAAATTTCCAAAAAAAAATACATTTGCATTCATCATTGGATTAGGTTTCTAGGAAAATATAACTTTGTTAAATTAGATTAATTGCACATTAAAATTAATTTAGTTAAGTTGCTTTATTTCTTAATAACCTAGTTCATCTGTATTTTTACATTGGCATTTTTATTGCATAAAAAATACAAAAAATGTGCTTGGAAAACTGTTAGCTAAGTGTTTTAATTTGAGCCGAAGTTGTTCTTTTGCCTCCTTGAGTTAACCATGGGGCTTGCCCAGGTTAAAAATACATAAAATTGTACTTTAATTAATTCATTGATTTATCAATTTGTGTGGTTAATTTTTGATCCATGGCTATGGGTGGATCTCGACAACCCTCGATTCGAACAGAATCAAGGGGGAAAATGATGGAGCGATGCGGATAAAGTTACAGTGAACGAGATGGGAGTATAATCGAGTCGTGAAAATGGTTGGAAGACCGTTGATTTGGCCTAGAAATCAAGCTCCGGGACAATTAGGTATGTTTAATTAAATCTAAGCTGAGCTATTAAATTACAAATTAAACTGCGGGAAATAACCTAAGCAACTAAAATTACCTAAAATGCAAAAGAGACACCCTCGATTAGTCCAAGGACCAAAGAGGTTGAACCAGTTGGAGGTGCTCCGGCAGTGGTTGGATCTTGCTCCGACGAGGCTTCTCCTCGCTGCCAAACGTCGTCCTTCGGCTGATGTGATGTCACCAACTGGAGGCCTTAAGGGTCAAAGGGCTAAGAGCGATGCAAGAGGGATCAAACCCAAAAAGGATGGAGAAGGTGACTTTTTAAAGGTTGGGAAATGACGAAGTTCAATGTGGGATTGCATGAATGGGCGAAGGGGTGGTGTGTAGGGGATGGTTGTAGAAGGTGGTGATCGTGTTGGATGCAGGGAGATAGAGAGCTTGAGATGAAACATGTCATGGACGAGGCGTGGGAAATGGGAGAAAACCGCATGTGCATGTGACTCTGACAAGGCGGCTAGGGCTGGGCGTACAGTTGACCTGAGGTAAACATTTGAAGAGCCCTAGTTGGTCCACGTGGACCAATCAGGAAAAGAGAATAAAAAATCCTTTGTAAAATCATTTAAAAATAATAATTGAATCAATTACTTTTTTATTAAAATATAAAAAAATCCAATTTTTTGTAGTATTTAATTCCTATTTTATTTATTTTTTTCACGACTATTTATAACAAGTTAATATTTACATGTATAAGTAGAGGTAAATATACAAGTATTTTTCTATTTTTATCTTTAGTTTATATTATATATTTTATTATTATATACATGTATTTTATATATTTTAAACTTATTTAATTATACATTTAGGTATTTTTATTTCATTTTCTTGAATTTATTTACATGCTTAATTAATTATGTGTATTATTCTTATAAGTATATAATAGTATATTTCATTTATGTATAGAAATGTGTGAATTATTTTTTATTTTATTGGTTTTATTTTATTTTAATTATAGACATGTTTTCAAATAATACTTACAATTTTATAAAAAAAAAAGAAATGAAAAATATGAAGAATAAATATCTTGAATAAAATATGCATGTATACTGCATAATGGGGGCCCAAAACTTAACTTTTGCATCTTAATTCCAAATTGAATGAAACTACATCATTAAATAGCTTGTTTAATTTTATGAACAATAAAGATGAGTATGTCAATTTTGATACAATATGGAGAAGATACAGGTCGACAATGTTTTCTTTGCGGCTTTTTATTTTGTGTGTCATGGGCACACTATGCATTATTTTTTAGTGAAATCAATTTTATATTTTTCTTTGTATTTTTATGTACAATATTCATGTTGAGGGTTTTATTATTTGAGGTGTAAAAATAATAAAATAAAATAGGCCCCAAAATAAAATAATTTCATAAAATAAATTAGGGTTTTCTGTTTGATTTTTGTACAGTTCTTCTACCTTATCTCCCCCTACTTCATTCCTTGTCGATCCAATCATCTTGACGATTGGGTCTCGAGGTCTAGGGTCACTAAGTGTCTTTGACATTGGTTCTTTTTTCTTTTATTTCCTTTATTCTTTTATTTTGGAATTGTATATAATATTTATACAATATTTTATATAGTATTTTATACAATATACATAGTGTTTGTTTTGGCAAATTAATGATATATACATGCATTTAGCTTGGGATTTAAGGCTAAAATGAAAGAATAATGGTGATGAAGTTAGGATTCATCACCCCCTATACTTTCCTTTGTTAGCCCCTAGCAAACACTTATGCCTATAAGTATAGAAAAGAAAATAAATAAAAAGAAAAAGAAAGAACTTGGATTGATTTTAACTTTTAAACTTGTCCTTATAAAATCAAAGTTTGGAGATCAGTGGACCTTTGGATTTTTAGTTTGGTCGGAACCTTATTGGGATTCGGACTTGAAATATGACATCCTCTAAGATCCACAAAACTCTGCTCAAATCTCCTCAAAAACCATGTCAGAACAAGTCAATGTCATACGCAGTCCCTTATGACTATGAGACTATCTTGTACAGTGTCAGCATAACTCCTCTCGGCTGAAGTGATAAAAGTCAGGCTTCTCCACCATGGTGGCCCTAATTCCCCAATCCAGCAGCTCTTTCCTCTAGAAACTGGCTATTCCCTTCTATGTTCAAGTGCAACCAGCTCAAGAAGAGGGGTGGAGAAGATAATGATGGTAGCCAGTGTAGCTACCTATCCCGGGATGCTCGACCAGTGTAGCTACCTATCCCGGGATGCTCGACCAGTGTAGCCAAGTCTATCCGGCTGCAGGCTCGTATGAATCTTTGACTTTGAAGCTCAAGCTTGCTTATTACATACACTCTAATAAAGATTGATTTTTCTTTGATTTTTGTCTATCTATTTTTTAGAGTTTTTAATTTTTGCATTTTTTGTACTATATATAGCAGCATTTACGTAAGGACTTTTTCCTCTTGAGCTATTGAGATATCCCTCTTTCAAAGCATTATTGCAACCCACAACATCCTGTCATTTGACCTCATGGTACCATATCAGGTTTGGGAACAATGGCCTCAGTATCGTGACTTCGTATGTTTTGATTCACTTATGTCTCACGCCGGCAAATCCAGCCATTTACCACTTCAACTAAGTTAAGCAAAGTGTAATGTGCAAGTGTGCAAGTTAGGTCACTATCAACAAGAGTCATGCGTGTGTTCTGAAATATTCTACTTAAGCAGTCAACATGACACTGAACCAAGTCTTGTAGTCTCAAAGATTAAGTCTAGCAGACCTGAAGCGCCTCAATTCCAGTTCCTATAAGGTTCATGTGATTAAGTGGATTAATGACCAACCAAACTCTAATCTTCAGATTTTATTTAGACTTGTTCAATTTTCGTTATCAATCCGAAAAATGCAAATGTAATGCAAGAAAATATTTTTGTTTTTGTGAAGCAATTTTCTGAATTTGAACTTTCTATGGAATTTTTGAATTTTTGCAAGTTTTTATGCAATTTTGAAAATTTTTTGCAAATTTTTATGGGTTCTTTGGATTTTGTAAATTTTTATTGATTTTTAAAAAACAAAAGAGTTAGTTAAATAATTATGTCCAGATATTTACAAGGGAGTGTGTCTTGTCATTTAGAAGAATTAGTGAAGAATTTACACCAGGTATTTACAGAAGTTAAGTTAGTGATTATTTACAGGTCTTTATTAACAAAGTATGTAAAGAATTTTTATGTGCTTTAATTATGTATAAAGTTCTCGAAATAATTTGAAAGCATATTAATAAACATTTTGAAAATAATTGATAAATAATTTTTGCAAACATCTATAAAATTTGAAAATCATTTTGCAATGATTTTTCAAATAGTATATATAGATTTTTCAAAGTATTTTTGCAACCATTTTCCAAACCATTTACAAATAGATTTTCAAAATATTTTGTTCAAACAATTAAAATAAATTTTTATAACCAAAATATTTTTACAAAGGTTTGAAAACATTTTACAAAACATTTTCAAATGGTTTTCCAAAAGATTTTTCAAAGAAATTTTCAATCATTTTTCAAGCATTTTGCCAACATTTTTAGCCGGTTTATTGCATGTAATTACAAAGAATTTGGTGTATGTTTTTTATTTTATTAATTAGTCATATTATTAAAAATACGAAAGTACGAGTTATGGCAAAAGTATATATAACATAAATAGGACCCTCCTATACTTAGCTTGAGCTATGTCCTCGTAGAACGGAAAGAAAAGGAAGACATAACTCATACCGAGTATATGAAAATCTATACTACAACGACTAAATAAAGAATAGGAAGTTGATCGTCCCCTCTATACTTAGGATTAATTAATCCTATGTATATCAAACTATATACCACATGTAGGGAGGGACGAGGGTAGGAACGAATAAAATCATCGGCTCGGTCTATCTCCCTCTATACTTAGAATAAAATATCCCTAAGTATAGACAAAATATCAAGAGTTGAGGAGAAAGGAGAGGGATCAAAGAATGAACACCCGTATACACTGATCTCCCATATACTTAGGATGAAGCATATCCTACGTATAGCAATGATGAATGGGGTGAGTGAGACTTTCGGAAGAACAAAAGAATGGAATATGAAAAGAAGAAAAAGAGTAATTAATCAAAAATATTTTTGGAGGCCTTGTCTGATGCTGATGATTTTGCAGCTTGAAGCTCTTCTTAGCAGACCACCTGTATTGAATCAAGAACAAACAGAAATGTATCATGCTCAAGATATGGCTTCAGTAGCTGTCCACTGATCATGAATGGTTGTGAATCAACTGACAAATCAGATATCACAATACTTCCATTGCCACGTACATGCTTCACTACAAAAGGTCCGGTCCATTTGCTTTTCAACTTCCCTGAGAATAGTTTCAACTTTGTATCGAACAACCAAACCTTCTGCCTCAGTTCGAAAGTCTTTCGACGGAAATGCTTGACGTACCACTTCTTGACTTCCTCCTTGTACATTAGTATGTTGTCATATGCATAGTCGCAGAATTCAAGAAATCTATTCAAATCAAGCTTTTTGTTTTTGTCAGCCTTCTCGAAATCCAAATTGCAGACGTTTATTGCTCATAAAGATTTGTGAATTAGTTCCACTGACAGATGGCATGACTTGCCATATACGAGGCGGTAGGGAGACATTCCCAAAGGTGACTTGTACACGGTCTAATAGGCCTAAATAATTGAATCGAGTAATTGTGACCAGTTCTTCATGTCGGGACGTACGAGCTTCTGAAGAATTGTATTGATCTCCCTATTTGAACATTCTGTTAGGCCATTGGATTGTGAGTGGTATGGAGAAGCGATACGATGTTCTATGTAATATTCTCATGTTAGATTCTTCACTTAGCTGTTAATAAAATGGATACCACCATCTGATATCAGAATTTTGGGAATCCCGAACCTTTCAATGATGTGTTCTTTAAGAAAACGACAGGCGGTACGAATATCGGCGGTTCGGGTTAGGATAGCCTCCACCCAGCGACAAACATAAACAACGAGCAGAATATACTCAAATCCCTTACTGTTGAAAATGTGCCCATGTGGTCAATACCCTACGCATCAAATACATCTGAAATCTGAATATACTCTAAGTGTATTGTATCTATCATTCCAATAGTTCCACCCATTTTCTGACAATCAATACAACGTTTCACAATATCTTCTACGTCTTTGAATAAAGTCGGCCACCAGAGTTCGTATTGGGGAACTTTTGCTGATGTCCTTTTCCCAGAGTGGTGTCCTCCTGATTCTTTGTTATAGCAATGTTCGAGGACACTATGAACTTCCTCCTGAGGAATGCGCCTTCTCCGGATGCAATATGCCCCCTCAGGAAAGATATATGGACCCACCCATTGATAAAAATGGATATCTGATAAAAATTTGTCAACTTTCAACTTCGACCAATCTTGTGGAGTTCTCTTGGAAAGAAGAATAGTTCACAATATCACTGAACCAGGAGAGCGAGGTGACTAAAAAAATTGCTTCATCTGGAAAAGTCTCGGTAATCGATAGCAAGCTCTGCTCAAGAGTGTCTAGCTCTGGAAGTCTTGAAAGGTGATCTGCCAACACATTTTCTATTCCAGGTTTATCACGAATTTTGAGATCAAACTCCTAGAGTAGAAGGATCTATCTGATGAGTCTCAGTTTGACGTCCTTCTAGCTTTGTAAGTACTTGATGGCGGAATGGTTTGTATATATATGACAAGTCGCGAAAACCCAAATTTAATCGATGTGAATTAAGCTTTAATGTGCGTTTCATTGTAGGCGGGAATTCAGAATCGGTCAAGAAATAACTACAAGAATTTATTCAATTTTTAATCGACGTGGTTTTATGTTTATTTTACTTGGGCATGTCCCAAGGTCGAACTCGATGAGGCAAAGGAACAACCTAGAAATTTTTCTATCAAAGTTTGTGCACGGCTTTCGAGACGGTATTTTTAATGAAATTTGAAATACAAAATTCAAATGAGGCCAATTTTAGGGATGAAAAAAGCAATTTTCAATCAAACGATGCCGGAAAATTATGAAATTTGGTCAAGATGATAGTTATAATGAAATGAATGCACTATATTTTTAAAATTTTTGGATGCCAGATAAATATTTTATGAATATATGAATGTAAACGGTGTGAATTTTAATATATTTATAATAAATATTACACCTATTTATTTTCAAGAGATAAAATTATTCAAGATCTATCACTAGCTGATTGATCTCAGAAAAATCCTAAACCTCAAAAATATGAGTTTTAATACCTATTAAAAATTAAAGATCGAAATATGCAAAATAGTTTTACAGAGAAAATCGTGTATGCAAATGCAATTCTTTTTGGATACGATGTTAAACACAATTAATCTTGAATCTGAGAATTCTTGGTAATTTTCAGAGCTATGGTTAATTACTTATGAATTTCAAAGCACAGAATGGGTAAAATACGCAATTTTCCATGAGAATATTAATATTTAAATAACCACAGCCTATAAAAATATCACAAGTATGCCATATGGTAGAGAATTAGTTGAGAAACATTATGCAATTTTTTAAATAATAAAATAATGCAATGTAGAGGTTCAAAGTAAAAGGGGAACACAAGGGTCTCATAATAAATAAATTATACAAAAAATGCAGAGCGGGGACAAAAGTGTAAATACATATACCCCTAGGGGTATTTCTGCAAAAAACCCAAGCGGTCACGTGCTAGGAACATGACCCTTGAGCGGTGGGGGTGATGTCGTAATAAGGCCAGAGTGGGAGGCCCTTTCTGCAAATTTCCCAGAAGGTCGGTGCTTGGCATGAGACCTCTGGGCTGGGACTCTTTACGGAAATGTGGAAACCTTTAAGGGCTTCGGAGCAAGAAGGCCCCTCCCTCACGTGCGTAGCACGTTGGAGGGTCTCGGGCAGTGAGCCCGATCGTCGGCTGGTGGTGGTGTGGCAGAGAAGGCGAATGCAGGCGGAGTGGCGGGGGCTTCAGGCGGGGGCTCCGGCGGGCGAAATCGGAAGAGCCACGGGAGGAAACTCCTGCTCCAGGTGGTGGTGTATGGCGTAGAACTGTGGATACGGCCGGAGCGAAGTCGAAGGTGCCAGCGGAGTAGGCAAAGTCGTTGGTGAGTCTGCGGGACACCAGGAGGTCGGTTGCTCGAGGCAGAGCTGTGGAGGGTGAAGGCGGAGGAGCTTCTGGTGGCTGATGATGATGAAGTTGAAGGAGAACGATGAGCAGAGGGCTGGATGTGCGGGAATGAGGTTGTGGATGAATGTTGTTTGCTCGACGGGATGACTAGAACAATGGCAGACACGCGGTGAGGCTCTGCAATGAGGAGTCGACCTCGGATCTTGTCGTAGCTCGGAGGAGCAATCAAGACGCTATCATCGCCCGATGGTGGAGCTCCTTCTCACTATGTTGTCGGTGGATTAGGAAAGTGGCGACGAAGGCAAGATACAGGAATCGTCCGATCGGCCGAGATCGGGCGGTCCTGATCTCGCTACGTGGCACACTATGTAGACAGGGGCCAACGGGCCATGCACGTGCAGTGCACGTACGCAGGAGGCACGTGCGCTGCACGTGCGAGGCTTTGAATTTTTTTATAAAAATAAAGTAATAAAAATCTCAAAAATGGGTGACACGTGGCGGCTCCAGGAGCTTCAACGTGTATGCCCCAAAAAATCGAAAAATAAATACAAAGATATTTGAAAAAGAAATAGAAAATGACCTCGGATCAAAATCGTTTCTTCAAGAAAGTTGTCTATCTCAACAAGATCTACAAATTTCATGAAGAGATCAAAACTAAAATCGATCATTTGCACAAAGTTTTTGGTGTACATAAATTACCTTGATTTTTGGGTTTTATAATTTTTTATCATTTTTAAACCAGATAAAAATCCGCAAAAATATAATAAAATCAAAGATAAATATTTACACATTAAATAATTATTTTTGAATTTTTATTAATTAAGAAAAGGGAGAAATAAAATAAAATATAAAAACTACAATTTTTGTACAGACAGTTAGTGAAGACTCAGACTCAGTTAGTTTCTTTGATTTCAAGCTCATTTTGGATTTGGATTTTTGTGCATTTTAATAAAACTTTTATTAAAGGAAATAAATGAAAAATAAATAAAATAAAATGAGTTAATTATGTACATAAAATAATAGGTCAAAAATCACAAAAGAGACCCAAAACCCAACCTTCACATATGGCTCCGATTCACTTGAACTTGGTCTTGTTTTGAAGGTATTTGAATGTATATTAGTTCAAAAGTGAGTAGGATCAAATTGGACACTGTATGAGGAAGATATCGAGGTATTAGTCTAGAAATCCTACAACTACGATTTGGGTTTTTGGTCCACTTATTTAGGTTAGTGATTTTTTTGTATTTTTCATTTATTCTTGTTAGTAATATGTACACAATGGAGTCGTTTCAGGTCATTTAGAGTTAGCATGAATTAAATAAAAATCATGCAAGTTAGGCTATTTTACATGTCATTTTGGCTGAGATTTTTGGCTCCTTATTTTATGCAATAATGAGTGATAAAATGCAATTCTTATCAGTACATGCATGAATGCTAATTATGCAGAATCAACGAAGAAATGCCAATGAATTTTAGGGATTTAAGCTTAATTAATCATTTTTAGAGCGATGAATATGAGATTCATCATCCCCCTATACTTAAACCATGCTCGTCCCTGAGAAACAAAAGCAATGCAATGATGTGAAATGAGATTGGATTCCATACCAAGATCATGAGCAGAAGGTGAAAATGAAACTAGACCCGACCTTTGGATTATTAGTTTGGCGGAACTTCTGTGAAACATAGGATTTTAAAATCAACAACCTTCAAGTTCTACACATCATTATCACAGTTTCGGCTCAGAAGTCATCTTAGATCAATCCTCCTCCCAAAGCATACACCATGAACATTGAACAATCGACTTATGTGTGTGAAAGGTTTTAGCTCTTCTCATCCAGAATGTTGGACTATCATGCAAACCTCCTCTCCAGTAACTCGTCCTCAGGGAGTTAGGAATTTCCTTCTAAGGTCGGTCGTGTTGTGTTCACAATTGAGTAGAGGGAGAAATTAGAAGAAAGAAAAAAGAACTGGAGGGTGGCCAGTGTAGTCACCTCTCCTTGTGAAGTCGGTCAGTTTAGCCAAGTCTTCACCAAGATCTGCAGGATTTCTTGAAGCTTGGACTCTTTTTTGGTCAAATGTTTATTTGGTAGTGGCTTCTTTGTATTTGGATTTTTGGTAGATTAGCATGGATCTTGTTGTGCCCCTACGGTTATGGAATCTTTTTTTCCGTACATGTTTTGGGGTCTTGGTAAAAAATTATGCCCAGCCGTCCATCCCATCTTTGAAGCTTTATTTCAACCCATTCTCTGGTCTTTAGACATCCACGCTACCCGAAAAAAAACTCACACAATCTTCCAACACCCCGTCTGAGTTGATCTAAGTGCATAGTGCGAGAGTACGAATTAATTCCTTATTCCAGAGTCGTACCCAAAATGAAGAGACCGGTTAGACACTAAGAGTCAAACATTGTGCATTATCATGTTGAACTCGAAGAATTAAGTCAACGACCTGAAGCTTCTAAAATCCTATTTCTCGGTGAAGTTCCTCTGAAAAGTAGGTGGATTAAGGTCAAGTCCATACCACTCTCGATTTCTGCTCGTAGCTTAGTTCAGAACCCAATGACTTTTCACAAATGCATGTAATGCTGGATGAAGTGCGGGTGTGTGAAACGTAGACACATTTTTTTGACTTTTGTGATTTGAAATTTTTTTATGCAAGGATTTTTTTGAGATATTTTTTATGCAAAAATGAATAAGAAGCCATTTTTTCAAAATTTTTGGTTGGACATAGTCAGTGTTAGTAGCAAATCTTCTTTTTTTGTTGTTTTTTTATTTTTTTTTGTTCTTTTTTTATTTTTTTCAAGTTAGTTACCTACCCCGTAAATACATATAGACTTACGTGAAAGTACGAGCTACGGGTAAAATATATACATAGTATATATACATACCCCTCTATACTTAGCGATTGTTGTGTCCTCGAAGCACAAGAAGCGTAGAGAAGATATAGCTCAGGCTAAGTGTAAGAGAGTGAAAAAGAAAAAGAAAAAGATAGATCGGCCCGCCCCCTATACTTAGGATGTGAACAGTGTAAGTATAGAAGAAGAGCGAAAATGAGGCAGCCGGGATATGTGAATGAGGAGAGCATATACAGATGGGCATCAGTTCCTCCTATAATTAGGCTATGCTCAGTCTAAGTATGGAAGAAGGGTGGAGTGATCGTGAGAAGGAGTTGATGAGGAGAATGATATATACATATGGCACCGGTCCCCCCCCCATACTTAGACCTTGGCCTAAGTAGAGGAAGAAGATGTACAAGGAGACTGATGGGGTCTGGAGGGAGGGTGGGTAGCCGATGATTAAGGAGGTTTTTGGCCGATCTTTTTGTGAGCCTATAGTGGGAGATCGTAGTGACAAGAATGAGATGAAGCATATGATTCCCAACCATTATCAGTGTTATCCTCAGAGAAATCATGTCGGAGATTAGATGAAGCATATGAATCAGATAAAAGATAACCATCATCGGAGTTATCCTCAAAGGAATAGTATTTAAAAGTGGAGGCACTCCAGATATTCTTGTTTTTTAGTTTCTTCAGTTGTTTTCTCAGAATTTGTTCCTTCTTGGGATCAAGCGATTCATCCTCAGATGATGAATACTCTGAAGCACCAGTCTCAGTCAGCTCATAAGAAATTATTCTAGTATATTTAATGAGACCAGGGGAATCGACTTTGGACGAATAATAGTGAGGAACGGGAGTCGTCCAACAGGAATCGAAGTTTGGATACTTGTGAAGATAGGGTTTTAGAACTGTCGAACAGACCTCACTCATGTAGATTACCCTTTCCAGACCTGATGAGGAATCATCAGATAATTCCTCTTCCGGAAGGTTGAAGGTGACTTTCTTTTTAGATGAAGGAGCAGGCATTTTGTTTCGTGTAGGTGTTGGTCCTGAAAGTGAGGTGTTGACACTTGAGCCAGATGAATAACCATTGAAAATTTTCTCCTTGGTCAGTGCATGTCCCGCATATTTGTTCTTAGTTTTCTTAATGTTGGTGCATTCCTGAATTGGATTGAATTGGTCAAGGTAGTCAGAGAAAGTTTCGGCCAACTCAGGGTGAGCCCATGCATATGTCTCAGGATCATATAAGAAGTCATATATTCGATTCTCCATGGTGAGAGCAGCGGGAAATGGAATAGTGGGGAGAGTCTCTGCATATTCGTTCTCAATTGACTTGATGTTAGTGCATTCATGTATCAGGTTGATTTGTTCAAAGTGGTCATAGGAGATTTCGACCGATTCAGGATGCACCCATGCATATGTCTCAGGATCATATGAGAAGTCATTTCCCATGGTGAGAGAAGCAGGAAATGGAACAGGGGAAGAGTCTCTAAACCAGTAGTCTCTTTAACAACCATTATCTCAGGTGTAGCAACGGGGTAGGGCTCATCTACCGCTTGATGGTTATAGTTTTTGACAGCTTCAAGGGTCGCCTCGAAATATCGTGTTTCCTCAAAGACTGGGTGATATCGAAGTGGTCCCAATGCTGTAAAATTGATTTCCCGAGTCTCGCACTCAATAATTGCCTTAGCCAATGCCAAGAATGGCTTTCCGAGGATGACTAGAGACTGGTTAAATTCTCATTGATGCTTAATATCAATGATCATGGAGTCTATTTTGAGCGGAGCACCTTGGAATGTAAAGATGACTGAAATTGTTCCTCTCGGTCATTTTATAGATTAATCAGCCAGTTGAACGATCTCTCTTATTTTCCTGATAGGTCCAAGTTTGAGCTTGTAAATACAGAGGTCGGGAGGATATTGATTGGTGTGTCATCATCGATTCGAGCATGGGTAAATATGGTGTCTTTGATTCCACAGTCAAATCTGGGCACCCGCTTCACTATGCGGCTCTTGGTTTTTCTCCTCAACAACAAAGAGGTGACCACTGACAAGATATGTCTTTCAGTCTTTGTTCTTATCCTGTCCCACTTTTTCATCATTAATTTGTTTATTACAAATCCTTTAAGGTCGGGGAAGTGTTCAATGGCCTGTATCAAGGGAAGTTCAAAAATCAGTCTCTTCTCCAATTCTTTCCGTAAAGCAGGATCCAAATTCTTCAGATCTTCTTCAGTTTCAATTTTTATGTATTTTTCTGGTTTTTCAATTTTTTGGGTGTTTTTGAATATTTCAATTTTTTGATATTTTATGTGTAGTGTGTAGATGTGTTGTGTTTCTCAGATGAGGAGGAGCTTGAGGTGTCGTTGTCTGGGTTGTCCCTAGGGTGATTATAGTCACTAGGTTTCTGAATATCTACAGGTCATTCATCATCCATTTTTATATCTGAGCTACCATAGAGTGAAATTAGTCGGTCGATGAAGTGTCTAAATTTATCCTCCATTAGTTCACATCTCCTAGTAATCCTCGAAATGTCATCCTCCAAAAACTTCTCATGATTAATCATGGGAGCAGTCGGTGTGTGTTGAGATTCATTAGTTTCATCTTCCATTTTCATGTATGAGCTGAGAGGAGATTCTCTTAGAATATCCAATATATGATTGTTACTTTCTGAAAATTTCTCCTCATAAATTATGGAAGGGGTCTGCTCAGTGAAAGGATTTTACGGGAATCTGTAGGTCTCATACTCAGCATATCGTGACTCGGGCATGCAATGTTGGTTTGAGTAGAGTCTACTTCCATGGGCATGATTGATCATATCCCCAAACAGTGGAGTCATACAGGGTGCATATGTGTCGATATCATCCTTTTGGTCCTCGGTATGTGCAGGTTGTCCGAAAGAGTGGTATTCTGGTTGGTCAATAGGGATTTGTTCGTTAGGGTCAATCCAGCCTCGTTGATCATTAGGTGTGGACTTCTCCTTTTGGTGTGATCAGGTTTGGTCTCTCGGCCAGTCATGAGTCTCAAAAGTGATTTGATCTTGAAATGCTTCATTAGTTTCAACGACAAATCGATGGCAGTTGCTCATGTGTGGTCACAGGTGGTGGAGGTGAAAAATATGATATTGTGGTGACTTTGATCAGATGATTCGAGTAGAGTGACTTGGAATTCAACGAGGGGGATGGATTCCTCCGAGAGTAAAAGTCTCGTGCAAATGTTGGAGGATTTTTAAAAGAAGAGGGTTGAGATGATTTAGGTATAACTGAAACAAATTCATTTTTATAGTATAGATCAGAGGGATACTCGGACCATTGTCAAAGGAGGTTGATGATGAATCAACACGGTTGATCTCGGTGCAAGTGCACAAGATATTCACATGAAGAAAATTTTTATCAAGGAGAGTGATGGCACAAGTGTGCGGTTTTTGATCTTCGAATCAGTTTACGCACACCAATGCAAACACAAATCAAACCCCAGGTTCACCAACTCACACAATGAAGCCGCAAGAGTTCGGCAAATTATCTTTTCAATTTTAGTTGGTGATCAATTTAATCTTTGAAAAAACTTAGTGAGCTATTAGGTGCTGAAAATTTTCTTAAAGACTGGCATGAATTGTTACGACTAGTTGCATCCACTTTCAACCAGTATGGGTGTAAGTACGGACCGTAAAACGGCTACCCGTGTTACTTAAGGACGGAGCCTTATGCAGTATCCTTTAAACTATACACTCTGCTAAGGAAATCCGTACAGTTTATCGGCTAACCGTAGATCCTCATTAAGAAATAGCTAATCATTGTTATAGAATCAGTAATCAATATGAAAATCTGGAGCTAGGCTCTAGCCTTAAGTGTCGTCTCTCACTCACTCAGACAAATAAATGAATCCAAGGTCGGGGTTGCTCTCCCGCAAAAATTCTTGATTTTATGAGTTAGTTTAGTCGGCTTTGTTTAGTAGTCCTAATTTTAATTAGGCGATCACTGAAAAAAATTAGATGAGCACAAATGCACGTCTACCGTCCAGTCCCAATTTCCTTTAAAATTATGTGACAAAATATGAGGGAGAAATTCGGGAAAAGCCGATACGCGTGAAACAATGATGTATGCTTAGATAGAAGACTTATAGTAATTCCTCGCAAACTCCATGTGGGATGCAATACAAGAATTGAAAAATTATTCTAAATGAATGCAAGCTGATAAAAACTGCACCTAGCACAAAGTTCTATTAGCCGGGAAGAAATGAGTTAAATTTTTGACTAAGTTGAATGATCTAATGTGCATCTCGATTAAAGTGCAGTGTGGTCCTAGATTCTACTAGCACAAACAATAAAATTTAAAGCTCTAATAGTCGTATGTACAGGTCTAACCTACAAGCCACTCAAGTCGGACCCCACCCTCACTGGAGAGTGAAACATGCCATGGCACACCATAGAAAAAGTTCAAGGTCTTGTTACATACGCGAGAGTCCAAACGGACACTGCTATAAATGTGCCATTAATTACAGAAATTAAAATTGCATAAATAAATACTAGACTCTAAGCTCTCTCACGACTCAACTCGATCTTAATTTAATTGTGGTTTTTCGAGCATCAGTGAAGATGTGTCGGTTTTTGTGAGAAACTGCTCCACGTACGTCGGGTACCTCGCAAGAAAAATAAGAGAGAGAATGTAAGAGAGTGACAAAAAATTAATCAAAAATAAAATAAGGAAATAAATGCTGGAAATAAAATAAATGTAGGAAAAGGAAAGAGAAAATATGGAAAATATACAGTGAAGATTCGGGGTCAGACACCCGAATGTGGAAAATTAAATACAAAAATTTTTAGACAAAATCTAAGCCATTTGCATCCCCGACAATGACACCATCTGACGAGCCGCGAAAACCCTAAGTTAATCGGTGTGAATTAAGTTTTAATGTGTCATTTCATTGTAGGCAGGAATTCAGAATAAGTCAAGAAATAACCACAATAATTTATTCAATTTTTAGTCGGGTGTTTTAATGTTTATTTTACTTGTGAATTCCCAAGGTCCAACTCAAGGAGGCAAAGGAACAACCTAGAAATTTGTCTATCAAAGTTCGTGCATAGCTTTGGAGACGGTATTTTTTGGTATTTTTAATGAAATTTGAAATGCAAAATGCAAATGAGGCCAATTTTAGGGACTAAAAAAGCAATTTTCAATCAAACAATGTCCAAAAATTATGAAATTTGGCCAAGATGAAAGTTATAATGAAATGAATTTACTGTTTTTTTTTTTTTGAAATTTTTGGATGCAAGATAAATATTTTATGAACTTATGAATGTAAACGGTGTGAGTTTAAATATTTAATTATAATAAATATTAAATCTATTTATTTTCAAGGGATAAAATTAAACAAGATCTATCACTAGTTAATTGATCTCAGAAAAATCCTAAACCTCAAAAATATGGGTTTTAATACCTATTAAAAATTAAAGATTGAAATATGCAAATGATTTTTACAGAGCAAATCATGCATGCAAATGCAATTCTTTGTTGGCACGATGTAACTAATCCTCGAATCTGTGAATTTTTAGCAATTTTCAGATCTATGGTTAACTACTTATGAATTTCAAAGCACAGAATGGGTAAAATATGCAATTTTTCACGAGAATATTAATATATAAATAACCACATCCTATAAAAATATCACACGTATGCCATATGGTAGAGAATTTGTTGAGACATATCAAGCAATTTTTTAAATAATAAAATAATGCAATGTAGAGGTTCAAAATAAAAGGGGAACACATGGGTCTCAGTGCAATTACAATAAATAAATTATACAAAAAATGCAGAGCAGGGACTAAAGTGTAAATAATTAGACCCCTATGGGTATTTCTACAAAACTCCCAAGTAATCACGTGCCAGACACGTGACCCTTGAGCAGTGGGGGTGTAGTCGTAATAAGGCCGGAGTGGGAGGCCCTTTCTGTAATTTCCCAGAAGGTCACGTGCTTGGCAAGTGACCTCTGGACCGGGGCTCTTTACGGAAATGTGGAGACCTTCAAGGGCTTCAGAGCAAGAAGTCCCCTCCCTCACATGTGCAGCATGTGAGAAGGTCTCGGGCAGTAAGTCTGGCCGTCAACTGGTGGTGACGTGGCAGAGAAGGCGAATGCAGGCAGAGAGGCGAGGGCTTCAGACGGTGGCTCCGATGGGCGAAATCGGAGGAGCGATGGGAGGAACCTCCTACTCCATGTGGTAGCGTACGACATAGAAGTGTGGATGTGGCCGGAGCGAAGTCGAAGATTCCGACGGAGTAGGCGAAGTCGTTGGTGAGTCTGAGGGTCACCAGTAGGTCGGCTGCTCGAGGGGGAGCCGTGGTGGGTGAAGGCGGAGGAGATTCTGGTGGTCGATGACGATGAAGTCGAAAGAAAACGACAAGCGGAGGGCTGGATGCGTGGGAATGAGTTTGTGGATGAATGTCGTTGGCTCGATGGGATAACCGAAGCAATGTCAGACGCGCGGTGAGGATCTGCAACAAGGTGTCAACCTCAGATCTCGTTGTATCTCAGAGGAGTGATCAAGGCGTTGTCACTGCCCAATGGTGGAGCTCCTTCTCGCTGTATTGTCGGTGGATTGGGAAAGTTTGGACGAAGACGAGATAGAGGATCCGTCTGATCGGTCGAGATCGGGCGGGTCTGATCTCGCCACGTGGCACACTATGGAGACAAGGGCCAGGCACGTGCAGTGCATGTGCGCAGGAGGCACCTGTGTTGCACGTACGAGTCTTTTAATTTTTTTATAAAAATGAAATAATAAAAAGCTCAAAAATGGGTGACACGTGGTGGCTCCAGGAGTTGTCACGTGTCAGCCCCAAAAATATCGAAAAATAAGCAAAGATAATTAAAAAAAATAGAAAATGATCTCGGATCAAAAACTTTTCTTCATGAAAGTTGTTTGTCTCGACGAGATATACGACTTTCATGAAGAGACCAAAACTAAAATCGATCATTTGCACAAAGTGATATTTTTGAGGTATCCCATGTACATAGAATACCTTGATTTTTGGGTTTTATAAATTTTTTGTCATTTTTAAACCAGATAAAAATATGAAAAAATATAATAAAATCAAAGATAAATATTTAACATTAACTAATTTTTTTGGATTTTTATTAATTAAGAAAAAGGAGAAATAAAATAAAATACAAAAACTACAATTTTTGTGCAGACAGTTAGTGAAGACTCGGACTCAGTTAGTTTAACTAATCATTTTTAGAGCGATGAATCTGAGATTCATCAATATACTAGGACTTTGGATCCAAGCAGATGAGATTTGAATTTCGCATGGGTAAATGTCACTTCTAGCAGCTCTTTTTCAGTGACTGTGTAATTATTTTGAGCTTCATCAAGTGTTCTGCTAGCATAATGAATCGCAAATGGTAAACCATATCTCCTCTGTCCTAAGACTGCTCCAATGACATAATCTAATTAATCTGTCATGATCTCAAATGATAGAGACCAATCTAGCAGCATTAGGATAGGGGCATAAGTGATGCATTCATTCAACTGATTGAAGGTTTGGAAGATTCTGTCATCTACAATGAAATCAGCCTCCATGCCTATAAGCTCAGTCAGCAGTCGGGCAATTTTGTTGAAGTCCTTTATAAATCTTATAGGCCGAAGGAATGACCGGACATGCTTTATATTTGTAGGTGTCTCGAGTTGGAAATGATTTCAACCTTCGCAAGATCGACCTCCATGCCACGATTTCATGACATGGCCTAGCACGATTCCTTAAGTCACCATGAAGTGACTCTTCTCCCACAAGAGCAAGAGGTTCACTTCGCAGCATCTTTTCAGCACTCGGTCTAAACAAGTAAGGCATTGTGATGAATCTCCATTTCAACACCTTTATTCTTTCATTTAGCCTTTAAACCCTAGCTAAATGCGTGTAAATATCATTATTTTGTACAAATTAACATTCACTATTTATTGTATAATTATTGTATAAATTACGTTGTTTAAAGTCAAAATAAAAGAATAATAAAGAAAAAGGAAAGGAAATGAAATACCAAGGATATTTTATGGCCCTAAACTCCGAGACCAAGTCAAGAATTGATTTGGTCGAAAGGAATAAAGTAGGAGGAGATAAGGGCCAACTACACAATAAAAACCCCATTCTTTTATTCATTTATAATGTATTTTTGGGATCTATTTTATTCTATATTATTTATTCCTCAAATAAAGAAACTTTGTACATGAAAGATGTAGATAATAATATATAGAAAAATACAAAATTTAGATTACACAAAAATCATATACAATGTACATTTTATCTAAATAAAAAACCAAAACTCAAACTTCCCAGACCCATATCTCCTGAATAAAAACTCAAAATGTATCAAAATCATCTTTAATTGTATAGAACTTTTAATAAGTTATTTAATGAAGGTAGTTTCATGTTTTTTGGAGTTGAGGCATGAAAGTTAGGTTTTGGACTCATATTGTACCATATACTTTAGTAAAATATTCATTTTATTTATTCTTTATTATGTTTACAAATTTATATTATTTTTGTAATTTTGTAAATATTAGTTATAGTATATGTACAAACTTAGAATAGAATAAAACAATAAAGAGAATACAAAAATAAAATAGTCTACATAAATACATAAATGAAATACATGTACTTATACATATATAATATATACCCTATTTATTTAAGTGTACATAATAGATCGGAAAAATATAATAAAAATAAATCCATGTGTATAAAAATAAGTTATAAATATATAAAATATGAGAATAAATAATAAAATCAAAAATACAAAATAAAAATAAAACACATAAAAATATGTCAATATACATATAAATACACTTGTAAGAAAATAAATTGTAATAAATTAATTCATAAAAATAAATAAAAATCATATTAAAATACTACATAAAATAATAAACATTTTTATTTTATATCCAAAAATTAATTAATTCATTTACTATTTTTAATTTATTTATTTTATGAATAAAGTGGTTATTTTATCCTGATGTGATCCGATGTGGACCAATCATGTCGCATGAATAGTTAACCTCGGTCAACTACCCGTGCTTCATCTCTGACGATGTCAAAGCTTCAAGCCTGTAACATTCTCTACCTCCAACTGATCAATCTGGACCTTATCTTACCTCAAGTCCTTCGTAGATCCGATTCTCATCACACCTATATCTTACATGTAACCATCAAATTCTTCTGATAAGCCTCGAGCCTTGAATAATCACCACTCCAAAACTCGTCAGACCTTTTGTGTATAAATAATCCCCCAGGTCCTTTGTTCCCTTCTTGATCTCTCTTTGAGCTCCATTATGCATCCTAGTGTGTATGCGTTAACCACCAGTGACAGAGGTTGTTTCCCCCGATCTTGTAGATCATCAGAGCAAGGAGGAGAGGCAATCCACGGTGGTGCTCCAACCTGCCCTGCTCCCTGCCGACACAACAGGTATAAGAGCTACGCATTTTATTTCTTATGTAGATTTTCATATCATCTTTTCAATTTTGTAGTTAGTTTCACGTTTAATCCAGTAGGTTAATTGTACTCCCAATTAGTTTGTTCGTTGGGGCCGCTAGGGCTCTAGCTGACTCACTGTGATTTGGACCAGTTTTGACCATGCCACCCATCTCACTTCATTCCCCATCGCCTGCTTCATCTTATCCATCCATTTAGACCCCCTGATCCTCGTTGGATCAATGAATCAGGACTCATCTTCCGTCGTTCACTAGAGTCCCTTCGTTCTCCTCACCTTCTGAGCTAAAGAGCTTCAAATCAGGTCGAGGCTTTCTTGTTCGAGCCCAGGTTTTCGTGCAGGTTTTTGGATTAACGGACCCCTTCTGGGTCGATTTCGAACATGCAAGGAATCTCCAGATGCTCTGAGTTTCGAAGACCTCCAGGCCTCTCCCCAGCAAGGCTCAGACCTCTTTGTTAACAACAGCAGCTGCAGACTGAGTCCCCAGACATGTACAGCATGAGAGCTTCCAAAATGACCACCAGAGGAGTGGGATATCATCGATCGAATGACATGGGAGACGGAGTTCTTCCCTATTCTTCGTAAAGAGCAGTTGCCGTCTAATCAGATGGAACACCCCAGTTTTAATTTAAACTGTTGGATCCTGGGCGAAGCGATGCGCGTCCTAGCCGTAGAATGTGTTTGAGTGATTAGATCTAGGTCGCCGGCTAGCATGATACAAGGGGTAAATTACCCTGGACCCCTTCCGCCTTTCGCATTTTAATTTAGTACATTAAATAACGTCTGGAGTGTAAATAGTTTAGGGAAAGTTGCAACAAAGCCCTTCATGTTCATGGATATTGCACATAAACCAGTGCCGGCTCAAGCTCACGTGGGGTCTCCACATGAGTTTGGCATTTTGCACGCATATCCTCCCAATTTTTTGTATATATTTTGTCCTAATTTTTGTATATTCAGTGTATATTTTTGTGGGAATTTGTAAAAAGTATCACACATTTTATATATTTACATTTATACCTTTCCTAAGTGTACACATGTTATATTTCGTGTAAAAATTGCAGAGATGCCCCTGGATTTTTTATTAAGGGTTCTGAAATAAATAGAAAGTTTACGTTAATTACATTTTGGTCATTGCTAGTAATGAACATTGAATTATCTTGGGAATTTTGTGAAAATAGACCCTATTCGATTTTATTTTGCAAAAAAAGTATGATGAATGCCCTGAATGATATATTTAATTATCATGATTTTTTATTTGGATTGTAAGGCATTTAATTATTTATTAAAATTCGAACAATGCCTATTTCCGTGCTTAAATATGAAAATCAAAAAAATATCAAAATTCATTTAAAAATTCCAAAAAAAATGCATTATATGTATTATGTTATGTTTTAACCCCAAACCAAAAATCACACAAAAATCTAAAAAATATAAAAATTGAAAAACACCCAACTTATAAAAATTAGAAAAATTATTTTGTAAATCCAAAAATATTGAATTTTCTTCAATTATTTTATGTATAATGTATAATATATATTAAAAATGATTCAGGGAATTCTAGGACTTATTTAATATTTTCAAATCCAAAAATCATTTGGGTTCATTACTTATTCCCAATTTTACTTTTTTTCTATTATTTAAAAACCAATAAAATTATGTAAAATGCTAGAAAAATCACAAAAACATTAGCAAAATATAAAAATACAAAAAAATCATGTATTTTTAAGCTCTTTATATCTATATTTATGTATTATATACTATATATATCTATGTACACATATATATACTCTATACCCTATATTATTATATACTATATTATATATTAATGCTTTTATTTTTAAAAATTAAAAAGAAACTAAAAATTTGCAAAATGAAAACATATTTAATTAAATAAAAAATAAAATAAAAAACCCACATAAAAAGGATAAAAGACAAGTGTGTACATACACATTGGTTAGAAATTATCATAGGTTACCTGGTTTGCTCCCTGCGTCCGATCTCTACATGTTTACTTGTTATACACTTTAGGATTGTAGAGTATAATAAATTGTGCTTCACACTATTATTCTTAGTTTATCATATGTTGTGGGTACTTGTTGATTAACTAAGGGATTCCTTGTGGGTCGCCTCAGTAACACTCCATCCACGCAGTCCGTGAGGATCATTTTTAGACCTACTTGGAAAACCAAAGTTATCGAATGTTATTGATGCTGGGAAGCAACGTAGTGTAGCCTATTTTATAATTATTTATCTTTTATTTATTCATTAATTCATTTATTCATTGATTCTTTGTGCATGATTATTGCTTCATTTATTCATTTACTTGTATGTACTTTATTTTCATATTTTAATTAATTACATTATTTGATTTCATTGTGCTACTACATTTTTTGTTATGTTTGATGTGAGGACCCGCCAAGCGAGGGCGATCTCTTAGGAGGGTGATGCAGTTGAGCAAGGTGGAGATTGGTCTTCTTCACATGACCAATTGGAGAGACAACATGCACAACAAGGAGACCACTTAGCACTAGATTTTTAGTTAGATTTTTCTTTCATTTTGATGAGAGGGAGACTGATTCATTCATTATTAATTTGTAATAAATATGGACTTGGACTCTACACTTCGCAACGAGGTCCATTGCCCGTGTGTCTGTTCACCTGAGGACCTTGTCGTTGTTTTCATGTTTTCACCACTTTATTTATTTTGTTTCTCTATGTTTTGAGCTTTTCGCCTTTCTTTTTCTTTGTTTTATGTGCATGGAGCCCCTAGACCTTAGATTGTTTGAATCGGTAATTAGATCCAAACCCTAACAAGAATTATGCGCCTATAGCCACTTACGTTTGGATCTAGTCAAATTAATAAATGTTGGCTATTTGGACTTAAACCCACGTGTCGAGAGAGGTGTCATACAATGCTAGCAAGACTCGTTGTGGTGGGTACTAAGATGTCTCCAAAATCAGACCCTATGGTTTATTTCCGAATAATTAACATACGGTACTTCACTCGTAATAGCAGCTACTATTTAGGGCAATTTTATCAATTACACACCACCATGTAGATAGGTTTAAAAATTTTTGTTTTGCATACCACATGGAGAGAGCTCGGAAGCATTGTAAGTCCTCTAACTCTGCATGCATCATTAGATTAAATGATGAGATTTCCATCATCGAATCGAATTACACGACTTTTTCATTATCTCCCTCTAATTTTAAGCACCTGGGACTTAAATAAGATTCTAGAAAATCGTTATGCGCTTGTATGCAAAATATCAAAAAAAGTGAAAACAAAAAAAATCTAAAACAAGGGGACTGCTAAATAAACTTTGACCTTAATTAAAATCTGCAATGGACTTCATTGCCTTGGGTTCATGAAGCCCTCATTATTTTCAGGTACCTTAGGAGGAGACCAAAACCCCTCCCATGAGCGAGGCATGACCGCTAAGGATTAGAGCCAAAAACCCAATCTGTAACTGCCTTGTGTATCGCCTGGATTTCTGAAGTACTGGCACTTTTATCATACGTGATCGAGTAGGGCCTTGTCAGCGACGGTGTTCCTGCCTTGTGTAGAACATCTACTTGGTCCGAAGTACTTAGCTTAGGTCACGCCCTCACAGGTGTGTTTGTCTCATCGGTTTGAGTCCGAGTAGGTCCTTACACGCTTAGGGGTGATTCTGTTGCGAGTGAGGTCCAAAGTAGTAGCTTCGCGTATCAGCTTCCTCCCTCTATTTCTTTAGCTTAGTAGGGACTCGAGAAGGGATACAAGGGCCTCCAAATGTGAAGACTACATGTTACAAAGGAGGAGGACAAGTACGTGATACTTTTCTGGTAGTACTCTCACTCCTATAGGGTTAGCGTGTTAAAGACTTGTTATAAGATATGCCCTAAATAACAACTCTAAAAATGAAAAGATAAAAGTAGTTGATCCTTTACGACTTTACATTGTGTTGAGTTGGTGAACCCAATTTTGTATTGTGTTTGTATGGATCTAGATTAAGGCTCAGAAATCAAGTCCCACGCACCTGCACAAATTTTGGCATGTGTGTCTTCTCTTTGACCCCCTACTCATTTCGAGCCTTTCTACTACTTACACTCCTTTTTATTCCTCGTTGACTACCGTATCCTTCTTCTTGCATCGATCTCCTCTTGCTTCACGATGTCGATCCATGGATGGTTTAGTCGGGACTCCACCGACACCCACATCGATTCCATGGACTCGGTCTCGTCAATAATATGAGACAATTTCTGAGAACCTGACTCGGACCATGCAAACCGATCTCCAGACTCCTCATTTTCTTTCCACCTCCCTTTATCTCTAATAAACCGAGACCACTCTTGTCCCCACTACCACTCGTTGCGAATGAGGTCGATTTCAGTATACATCTCTTTCTCCATTCACAACCACCTGGGATTGACCTTAATCTTAGATTCATCTTGACAGCTGGGGTTCATATTCAAGTGGTCTGATTGGGATTCTCTTATATTGTAGATAAAAGTCCATCTTGGATCCGAATCTAGAACTCATTTCCCATATTTATACCTAGAGATGGCTCCCCAAGGAAAGGGCAAGGGGCAACAACTGCCCCAAGCAGAGCAGATCAGATGCCCTATCAGAATGAGGTTAATGCTCAGTTGATGCCTTCCATCCAAACCATATAACAGTAACTGACTGAGTAAGCATTAGCATAGACTGCATTTTAGGATATGATGAATGATCAACGAGATAGACCAGCAGAAGGAGGAGGTGGTGGAGACCCTATGATGAACCAGAAGAAGAGGAGGGAGTAGGGAATGGGAACCGAAAACCGACACTAAGGGAGACATATAATCCTAGAGACAGCTAGATGACCGAGTGGATATGCATTCCTCCGGTCCATGCTCACTTTGAGATCAAGCCCCAATTCCTTGTGCTCTTACCATCATTTCACGGGAATACCAATGAGGAGTCGTACATTCACCTGCAGCAGTTCTCTCGCATTTACATAGTGACCCACTACCCTAACATCCCGGTAGGTGTAGTCAAGATGACTGTGTTCCCCTTCAGCTTACAAGACAAGGCCCTATACTGGGCCAATCATTTGGGAAAGGTAGTAACGATTTGGGAGGAAATTAAATTTACGTTTCACAAGTTCTACCCTCTCGGTCGGCTCAACCAGATGCGAGCCAAGATTAGCAGCTTTTCTTAGGCAGCCCATGAATCTATACATGAGGCCTAGGAATGTTTCATTGATCTGCAAGAGAAGTGCCCCTTTTGATGATCAAGATTTCGCCATGGTCATGTCAATCCACAAGGTGGACCGACAGTCGTCGAAGCGACCTCAGACGAAACCTGGGTCAATCAACAATTAACCCAAAATATATATCAAGCTATTAATAGTAAAAATGTGGAGTTAAAATTTATTATAACTCTACAACAAATGTGTATAGGTGTAAGTATGCGTAGAGGTCAAACGTAGGGACCAAACGGTAGATGGGGCAATTAAGCTCAAAAACTAGTCCTTTTCACTTGTCCATTTTTATTATTTTGTGGGTTTTTAATTTTATATATTTTTTCTTTGGATTTTTTATTTTTATATATTTTTTATATTTATTATGGTTTAATATTTTGTATTTTCTTTTTATATTTTATTTTTTTATATGTCTTTTTCTTTTTAATTGATGATAGAATGTATACGACCATATATGCCATATAGAGCAATATAATAATAAATAATATAATAAATAAATAAAATATAAAAAATAAAATGTATTTAAGTTTTATATATTTTCTAATATTTTTATGATTTTTCTGGAATTTTCTCTAATTTTATGAATTTTAAAATAAAAAGATCCCAAATCAAGGATTAAATAATAAGTCAAGATTGAGATGAAGATTAAAAATAGAAAAATAAGTCCAAAATTCTTCAAATCAATTTTAATAGGTAGATAATATATATATAATTTAGAAACAAAAAAATATTTTTAGATTTTTTTATTTTTAATTTGTTGTTGGATTTTGGAGTTTTTTTATTTTTAGTCTTTTTCTTTTTCTATTTTTAGAGATTTTTGGTCTGGAGTTAACAAATACTAACATACACAACATTTTTTCGGGAATTTTTAAAGTGTTTTTCTATTTTTTGGTATTTTATAAGTCAGGCAGGGACAAAAATGTGCTCATTTTAATTTTACTAAATAGGAAAAAAATCCTGCAAAATCTAAAAATATAGCATGAACATATATGCATGCAGGAGCTTAACCCTAATTTTGCATGACTTTTAGAGCACTGTTGCTATTTTTAATTAAAAAAATTCAAGCTCCAAAAACCATGTACTAGAAAGGGCATAACTGCAAATAAAATAAACATCGGGGGCTCATGTGCAATTTTCCCAATAATTTAATACTAAAAATTATTGTACTAAATCCAAATAAAAAAGAGGCGAGGACCTCCTTGCAAAATGTCCATCTTCCGTGGGACGACATGTGAGGTCACCTAGCATGGACCTAAATGGAATATGAAAGAAATACATGGGTCTACATGCAATTTTACCATTTTATTTACAAGAATATTTTATTTACAAGATTAATGATTAAATAAAAAATGAATGGGGATAAGTGTGCAATTTACCTCTTATTAACGCGGAGACGGACGGCTGGCTTTCATCCACTTAGACACGTGGCGCCTCCTCACTTCCCGATGATGGTTCACCGATCAGTGGATGAGATCACGTCCTGGGCATGATCCAACGGCTGTCGTGCTCTGTGATCAGACGCACTAGATCAAATTTGGGGTGAAAGAAGGATCCGGCGGTCCCTACTCTTCCTGAAGAACATGGAAGAACATGTGATTGTGGCTCCTTCAATCGTCGTCCACGTTTGGCTCCAGCAGTCTTTGGCCCTCCTCCAAGGCTCGAAGCGTTCCTCAGAGATGCTCGTAGTGGCTGGAGGTCTTGTAAATAGTTGAGACCCAAAGATGGAGCCCTAATTGCTCGGTGAAGTCCCCGGCTCCAGGTATCTTAGGTCGATCCAAAAATCGACCCAAGAGGGTCCTCTGGCCTCCCAGACCTGCAATAAACATGCGAACAAGCAAAAAAGCGGGTCTGGATGACCTTATTAGGAGGAGTAGAGGTATAGGGTGCTCGGATGGACATCTCCAGTGAGGTGGGAGAGTTGGAGCTGCTGATTACCAAACCAAGAGAGATCCAAGTGGATGGTGTGGTGAAAGACGAAGGGAATCGGCTGGGGAAGGAAATGAAGGTGGAAATGCGCGTGGGGGACAAAGGTTTGGACGGTGAAAACATGGCCGGAGCTCGAGAGCTCCGGCGAGGCGACCAACCTAATCTACCGAAATAAAATGCATAAAATCGAACCTACAAGCTACAGCTACCTAGAAAACAAGAAAGATGTCTCGTACCTACGGGTGTAGGCTGGGAACAGAGGTGGCCGGTGAGGTCCACCATGGGTGCACCTCCTTCCTCCCTCAACCACGGTCGGAACCTCCAGGGATCCGTCACCTATCACAAGGCAACCGCTGGGCCAGAGGCGGGGGCTCAGAGACTTGGGTGATGACCAAAACAGGAAGGGAAGGATGGAGGTAGTTATTTATATACATGTTGAGCACCCTTATTGACCGGCTCGTTAGGAGAAATACAAGTTATGTACAGGAGATCAAAGGTAATGGTGTGGATCATGGAAGATCAGGGAGCATATCTTGTGAAGAGATCGAGGGTGATGGATTGATGAAACACCCTTGAGAAAGGGAGGAAAATGGGGGAAAAGATGGGTCTGATGGGCGGCAGAGGTGCTAGGGGGAGTTGACTGGGGATCAACAATCCCTGGGCCCTGATTGGTCAAGATCAGTTACTAAAAGACAAAACATCCAATTTATTCAAAAATACTTAATTAAATATAGTAAATGAATTTATTATTTTTTAGTATAAAATAAAAAATGTTTATTATGTTATGTAGTATCTAATACAATTTTTATTTATTTTGTTGTTGTTATTTATTACAAGTTAATTTTTGAGGGAATATTTATATGTATAGTCATCTATGTTTTGGCTATTTTATTTTTATTTTGTATATTTAATTTTTTTGTATTTTATTCTCTTATTTTATATATTTATAACTCATTTTTAGGTGTATAAATATATTTTTATTATATTTTTATGATGTTATTTATATACTTAAATAAATAGGGTATAAATCATATAGGTATAAGCATAGGTATTTTACCTATGTATTTTTGTACATTATTTTATTTTTATGTTTTCTTTGTGGTTTTATTCTGGGTTTAATATGTACAACTATTATAAATAACGTTTACAAAATTATAAAAATATAAAGTTATAAAAATAATAAAGAAAAAATAAAATGATTATATTATTCAGATATATTGTACAATATGGGCCCAAAACCTAACTTTCCATCTTTCCATATTAACTCCACAAAATATAAAACCACCTTCATTAAATAGCTTATTAAAAGTTATATACAATTAAAGTGATTTTGATACATTTTGAGTTTTTATTTGAGAGATATGAGTTTGGGAAGTTTGGGTTTTGGCTTTTTATTCTGTGTATAAAGAGTACACTGTATATTGTTTTTACATGAAATTAATTTTGTACGTTTCTATACATTATTATCTACAACTTTTACGTACAAAGTTTCTTTATTTGAGGTTTAAAAAGTGGAAAATAAAATATGTCCCAAAAATGAATAAATGATGAATGAATGAATGAATGAATGAATGAATGAATGAATATCTCCCCATACTTAAATCCTTGTCGACCAATTAAATTCTTGACTTGGTCTCGGGGTTTAGGTCATAAAATACCTTTAGCATTTTATTCCTTTTCTTTTCTTTATTCTATCATTTTGGCATTCAAAATAGTATTGTTTACACAATGAATGCAATAAATAGTCAATGTTATTTTGTAAAAATTAATGTTATTTACATGTATTACTTGGGGTTTTTAAGGCCAAAATGATGGAATAAAGGTGATGAAATGAAGATTCATCGCCCACCATGATATATCGAGGATCAGCCTGGTCCGGCACTTTTTCGTGGCTTGAATGTAGAGAGACATAGACTAATCGATGCTGCATGTGGGGATCCCACTTTAACAATGATGAAGATGTAGTATGGCAGATTTTTGAATAAATAGCTGAGGGAGAGGCCGCCCTCTCTTCATCATGTGCTTATCAGAAACATCCTTAGGTCCTCCACAAGCTAGTCCATATGGCAGCATCCCGTGAGGCAGAGAAAGATGAGACCTCCAAACTCAGTATTATCGGGGCCATCTTTCAAAGGTTGATATTATCGAGAAGCGGTCACAGGATCTCGAGAAGCTCACTATGATCAAACAAAGGATGCAGAACTTGGATAAGCTGGACCAAATCACCAAGCAGCTGGAGCTGTTGGTGAGCACCATCAGTTCATGTCAGTCGGCAACACCATCTTCAGAGACTCCTGCTGAGAAGAGGGATGAACCATCACCGTCACATCAGCCTCAGCCGAGTCAGCAGCAACCAGCGATCCAGCACGTGTACTACGTATTGTCCCTGGCACAGCAACGGATGGTGGTTTACCAGCCAAACTTCCTTCCATCTTCTGATCCAGCATTCCCACCACCAACCCTGATCCAGGGAGTCGATGGTGTCTGGAGCAATGATGCATAGCTAGCCTGTCCTATTGGACAACCCCAGGTCCAACCGCCAGCCAACCGGCCTTACCACCAACCTCAGGGTGAATACTTTACATAGTCTCCCAACCTCAACCTCAATGTCAGCATCACCAGTCTCCACAATATCACAATTGGAGACAATCACAACAGTACCCTCAGCCACAGTATCGTCCTTCAACAAATTCATCCTCAACAACAGTACCCTCAACCTCAATGTCAGTCACAGTATCACCAGTACGTGGCTGCACTTCACCAGCAACACCCTCATCCTCCATACCAACAGTATCAACTTCCTCTACCTCCACAGTATTACTAGCAGTCTCAACCTCAGCCTCCCCATCAGTAGTCACAGCGTGGTCAGCATGCTGAATCTCCTGAGGCAGCTCCCGTATACCCCAACCTTCATTGCTTGGCCCAACTCGTAAAGGGTCTAGCAAAGATGACAAAGAAGCTAGAGGACCTGACATCTACAAAAACACCTATCCCGGCTCAGGTCAAAAAATCTCAATAATTTTAATAGGAAAGAGTAGGTAGAATGTGATGTCCAATCCGTGCTTGTAGAGTCAGATGATTGTAATTTTGCTTTATCTAATGTCGTCACTCTTAGGAGCGGTAGGACCTTACCTCCATATACCGCATGCAAAGGGAATAATAAAGCATTGTCAGGTGAGTCATCATCTTCTGCATCACTCGTGCCAGCTCTAGGTTCAGGTGAGGAAGAAGGAGGAGGAGGAGGAGCCATGCCAGATTCCCGTCTCAATCACCTTCATCCACAAAAAGAACAAAAAAATCAAAAAAAAATCAAAAAGTCCAAAAAGAAGATAGCAGTCAAAATAAAGTCGCACCAGCCATGAAGGAGCCAGCACCAACAGCCGACCCAGCGCCAGCCGACGGAGTGGGGACCGCACTTTTTGCATGTCCACCTACAGCAGCACCTTCATCTCCAGAATGTACACCTTTTTGCAGACCGGATGTACAACCTAGTGTGGACAAGAATTCTGTTGTAAACAAGAACATTGTTTTTTTCAGCTCTATAAATATTCCTTTTCTTGATGCAATACAAAATTCCAAAAAAATGCAAATAGAAAAAGTGCATTGTCTGATCCAAGAGTTATGGATATGCTTAAAATTTCAATTATTGAGTAGCCATGGTATATATGCATGCTGTTAAAGAAAGGCTTGAAGGAAGTGTGTGATAACAAGCGTCGGCAGAACCATAACAACAGACGCTAGCAAATTGAGATGCACGTCCTTACCATGTCCACAGTTGCAGCCATCAGCAATCTACCTCAGAAGAAGCAACACAAAGGAGTACCTTTGAGATGCGAAATTTTTCATGAAGTTTTCGAGCGAACCCTGCTTGACAACGGATCTTCCGTCAACCTCTTGTCGTCATCATTATTGTAAGAATTCAGACTGGGTCCCTTGAAGAAGACAGCATGATCCTTCAGTTCGTTGATTGATCCATCAAATGACCTAGAGGTCTTTTAAAAGATATTGTGGTAAAGGTGCATGACATGCATTTTCCAGTTGATTTTGGAGTCCTTGATATGGACTCCCCTGCACCATTACTTCAGATCCCAATTATTCTTAGATGACCATTCTTACGAACCGTAGAGGTCGTGGTTGACTATGGGTTTAGGAAGATCACATTCTTCTCGAGCAATCACAGAATTACCACAGACATGGTCAAGGAGCCAAAAGTTGTATTTGATGAAAGTCATGCAACACCGCCTGAAGCAGGTTGTGACTTTATTGTAGAAATCTTCTCTCCTAAGGAGGACTGGGAAAACACAGTCGACACAAGCTCCAATGACACTTGGGAGATAGAATCCAATTTGTTGACGCATCTCTTTGATCTAGACGATTCATGCCAGTCAGAACATGGTAAATTCATTGCAGATCAGTTCAGCACATTGATAATTGAACAAGAAGCCACTGAGGTGAGCAGTATCTCTAAAGTCATGGCAGATTATCTGTCTACTAGCACAGTTTCTAAAGTGACCGAGAAGCAGGCCAGGTCAGAACCAGAATTAAAGCCACTTCCGATAGGACTTAATTTTGCCTTCCTTGTAGGTGCAGAGAAGATGTATCCAATCATCATCAGCAGCAAGCTGACCTCGGATCAAGAATCCTGACTTCTCGAGGTTTTAGAGAAAAACCGCAAGGCACTTGGTTGGCACGTTTCAGACCTTTGCAGGATAAATCCTACCTTGTATTCACATCATATCTATTTGAAAGAAGATGCTAAGTTGTCCTGAGAGTTTCAAAGAAGACTGAACCCAAATTTGCGGGAAGTAGTTATGAAGGAAATAATGAATGGTGTGACACAGGCTTCATCTATCCCATCTCCGATTCAAAATGGGTGAGCCCTCTGCATGTAGGTCCGAAAAAATCCGAGCTCACCGTGGTTACAAATGACAGAGGAGAGGATATTTCTACTTGGGTACCGACATCTTGGCAGGTATGTGTTGACTATCGTCACCTCAATGTAGCAATAAAGAAGGACCACTTCCCCTTGCCATTTATCGATCAAGTTCTGGAGAGCTTAGCTGACAAGTAGTTCTTCTGCTTTCTAGATGGATACTCCGAGTACAACCAAATGGCAATCACCCCAGAGGACCAAGAGAGGACTACCTTTCACTTGCCCTTTCGGCACCTATTCTTTCAGGAGAATGTCCTTTGGTCTATGCAACGCACTGCTACATTCCAAAGATGCATGCTTGTAGACTTCGCTGAGATGGTTAGCAATTTTCTCGAGGTGTTTTTGGACAACTTCTCAGTCCATAGTGACAGTTTTGATGCCTTCCTTGAGCACCTAGACAAAGTACTTCAGAAATGTCGTGAAGTCAATCTTGTGCTATCTTGGCAAAAGAGCCACTTCAGGGTTACAAACGGAATTGAGCTAGGTCACATCGTTTCCTAACGTGGCATGGAAGTTGACTCGACGAAGGTGGATGTTATTAGCAACATTGAGCCACCTCAGAATGTCAGCCAGGTGAGGTCAATTCTGGGACATGTGGGTTTCTACAGTAGATTCATTAGAGATTTCAGCTGCATTGCCTGACCTCTCTTAGAGATGTGCAAGGAGACCGAGTTTAATGTTATAAGTAGGTTCTCCTTTAATTTAATCAGCTGAAGGAGCTAATCATTCAAGATCTAGTCCTACAACCGCCAGATTGGTCTCTCCCTTTTGAGATCATGATGGATGCGTCAGACTTTACAGTTGGGGTTGTTCTAAGATAGAGAAAAATAAGGCACCCTATGCCATTCACTATGCTAGCAAAACACTAGATGAAGCTCAAAGAAATTACACCGTCACAAAGAAAGGATTGTTGGTTGTGGTATTCACCCTTGAGAAGATCAGATCCTATCAACTTAGATCAAAATTACCATCTACACTGAGCACTCTGTTATCCGATACTTACAACAGGATAAGGATGTCAAGCCTAGACTGATCAGATGGGTCCTTCTCCTCTAGGAATTTGACATGGAAATCAAAGACAAGCCTAGGGTTCAGAATGCGGTAGCAGATCACCTCTCCAGAATTGAGCAGCAAGATCCTCCATTGAGCAGTGCACCCATCATAGACACCTTTCCTGACGAGTCAATTCTGGCCATGGAGTCACTCCCTTGGTATGCCGACATTGTGAACTACCTCATTTCCAGTGTAGTTCCACAAGATTGGACGAAAATCAAGGACAAGTTCTTGTCCACTATCCATTTCTACCAATGGGAAGATCCACTCTTATTCAAGGAAGGAGCGGATTGCATTTGTTGCAGGTGTTTCCCTCGGGAGGAGCATCATAGTGTCCTCGAGCATTGTCATTCGCTCGAATCTGGTGGACACCACACTGGAGATAGAACGACAGCGAAAGTACTACAGTGTGGACTCTGGTGGCTGACACCATTTAAGGATGCCACAACATTTGTGAAGCACTACACTAACTGTCTGAGACTGGGAGGAATTCTTACAGCTAAAGACTCCATGCCCCTGAAGTTCATTCATATCTCAGATGTATTGGTACTTGGGACATCAACTTCATGGGACCCTTTCCCAACAGTCAAGGATACGAGCACATCCTTCTTATCGTTGACTACGTGAGTCATTGGGTTGAAGCTATCCCCGCTGAGCTGCAGACAGCCATACTATTTATCGATTTTTGAGAAAGAACATCATATCACGGTTCGGGATTCCTAAGATACTGATATCAGATGGGGGTAGCCACTTCATCAACAAAGAGGTCAGGAAATTAACGAAGGAGTACGACATCGAGCACCGAGTTGCATCTCCTTATCACCCCAGACCAATGGCATGGAATTATCAAACAGAGAAATCAAGATGATCCTGCAAAAGCTTGTGAAGTCGGACAGAAAGAACTGGTCCCAACTCTTAGAATCCATCCTTTGGGCATACAGAACCGCTTACAAGTCTCCCTGGGCATGTCGCTCTACCGTCCTGTGTATGGAAAGCCATGCCATCTGCCCATAGAACTGATCCACAAATCATTATGGGCAATCAATATCTGCAACTTGGACTCACAAAAAGTTGGTCAGAAAAGAAAAGAGGATTTGAATAGACTCCTGGAATTTTGAGACTATGCATATGATAACGCAATTATGTACAATGAGAAGATTAAACGTTGGCATGATCAGCACATCAAACGAAAGACCTTCGAGACTGGACAGAAAGTGTGACTATTTGACAACAAATTGAAGATATTCCTAGGCAAATTGAAGAGTAAATGGATAGGGCCATTAAGAGTGCAAGAAGTACGTGACAATGGAGCATTATGATATTAGATATGTTGCCCGATGCACAAGTCAACGGTCAGTTACTGAAGCCATACCTGGAGCATGATACTTTTTTGGCTTTGTCGACTCAGTCTAAGTGATATGCAATGAAGAAGCATCTGTAACCTCACAGCATCGAAAGATTCAGATAATGTTACTCAAAAACTCTTCCTTTAGTTTTCTTATGTTCTTTTCTTCTTTTCTGTTGTATTTTCTTACTTTCTGCTTTATTTCCTCATTCATTTCTTCTATACATAGGATATGCTTCATCCTAATTATAATGGAGTGAGTGGTGTAAATTGTTTATTTCGCCTCTCACTACTTGTCTCCCCTCTTATTGATATTCCTATCTATACTTAGGTATATCTTACCCTAAGTATAGGGGGAGACATGGCGAACCGTGAGTTGTTCATTTCCACCCTCGACCCTCCCTGCATGTAGATACAATATGTTATACTTAGGATTATTTGATCCTAAGTAAAGGGGGAACGGTCACTTTCTCATTCTTTCATTCCTTATTCTTTAGTCATTGTAATATAGGCTTTTCTATACTCAGTACGAGTTATGTCTTCTCTTTCTCTCTCTGATATATGAGGACATAGCTCAAGCTAAGTATAGGGGATCATATATACTATGTATATACTTTAGCCATAACTCTTAGTTTCGTATTTTCAAAATAAATATGGCTAAAATACTATATATATACATGCCCAATTGATTAAATCAATTAATAGAAAGAAAGAAAGATGTGCATTATTCCTCAAATTCTTTTTGTATATATTAATTAATAAGTTAGGAAAAAATGTTTTGTAGAATATTTGAAAAATAGCTTGAAAATCCATTTTAAAAATCTTTTGAAAATTATTTGGAAAATAATTTGTAAAATATTTTCAACCTTTGTAAAAATATTTGGTTTGTAAAAATTTCTATTCTTTGTGTGAAATAAAAATAGTTTGAAAACCTATTTGCAAATGGTTTTGAAAATGTTCGCAAAAATATTTGAAAAATCTATATATACTATTTGAAAAATCTTTGCAAAATATTTTTCAAATGCTTGTAAATGTTTGTAAAAATTATTTGAAAAACTACTTTGGACTATAGTTTTCATGATTATTTGTAAGACCATTTTCAAATAAGTTTGAGGAATATATGCACCATTCGAATAAATTTTTTACAAACTTTATGTATATACCTATAAAAATAACTAACATTCAATTTGTAAATCCTTTAAACCTCAATCCTGTAAATAAAAAGAGGCACACCCATGTAAATATCTGCAGATACTCACTTTTTATTCCAAATACCTTTTTAAAAATCCATTAAATTTTGTATAATCCAAAATCTCAAAAACAATTACAAAACCTTTTTTGAAAAACTGCATAAAAATTTGCAAAATATCTTCAAAAATACATAAAAAAGTTCAAAACTAGAAAACTGCAACACAAAAATATTCTTCTTGCATTAGCATCCATAATTTCAGAATAACCTAGACAATTGAACAAGTTCAAGTAAAGTCTGAAGATTGGAGCTTCGAATGGACCTTAATACACTTAATTCTAGATGAACCCATGGAGGACAGGAAGTGGAGATATTTCAGGTCACCTTGACTTAATCTTTTAGGTTCCATAAGACTATGTTCATGAGTCAATTCAATATGCTTAATTAGAACCCTTCATATCATCCGTAAGACTCTTGAAACAGTGACTTGACTGGAAACCTCGCACCTAGCACTTAGCTCAACCCAGATGGAGTGTTGAATAATCTTGGTATCTAAGTCAGGACGATGCAAGGTCGCTTCGTCAAGGGTGGCTCAGGAAACATTCTTGAGGATTGCCGACACCAGTACTCTAACCCACTTCTTTTGGTAACAATGATATATGAAGACTGGATATGGATTGAGATAGTGCTTCGGATGAGGAATGTTCTACGGCATAACTTTTTCAAGACCCCAAAAAAGTGGGTGGAACAAAAGATGCTATATCCATCTGGGCATAAACAAGAATGCAGAAGTTGTACAAAGTCAAAGAAAATATCCAAAGAAGCCTATACCAAAAATTCCATAAAAATTTTAGCTTCAAAAAAAGCCTGCTTCTTGGTGAAGAATCGGTTACACTGACCGACTTCACAAGAGAATGAAGACTACACTGGTCCATTCCCACTTCTTTTCCCATTCTTCTAACTCCTCTCCCATTCAGTTGTAAAGACCGAGAGTACCTAACCTTAGAAGGGAATATCTGTCTCCACGAGGATGAGTTACCAGAAGAGCAGACACCTCGATGGTTTAATGGCTTTGTCTGGGAAGAACTGAACAAATTTGCACACATGGTTCTATCATTTCAAGGTAGCAAGAGTATGCAATCGGGCGGATGGTTCTGGCCTGGCTGTGAATTGGACTGGATGATAGGAATATAGAACCTAAGGGTTGTTATGTCACACTTCCTGACTTCCATGTGGTTCCAAACACACCATTAATCCAAAGGCCCTCTTTGAGCTCCAAACTTTGATTGTATTAAGACAAGTTTAAAAGTTGGCAATTATTCCAAGTTATTTCTTTTTCTTTTCTTTATTTTTATTTTTTTCGCACTCATTGCATAAGTATTTGCTAGAGACTAGCAAAGGCAAGTATAGGGGGTGATGAATCTCCATTTCATCACTTTTATTCTTTCATTTGGCCTTTAAACCCTAGCTAAATACATGTAAATATAATTATTTTGTACAAATTAACATTCATTATTTATTGTATAATTATTGTATAAATTAAATTGTTTAAAGTCGAAATAAAAGAATAAAGAAAGAAAAGAAAGAAAATGCCAAAGGCATTTTATGACCCTAAACCCCGAGACCATGTCAAGAATTGTTTTGGTCGACGCGGAATAAAGTAGGGGGAGATAAGTGCCAAATAAACAATAAAAACTCCATTCTTTTATTCATCCATAATGCATTTTTGGGACCCATTTTATTCTTTATTATTTATCCCTCAAATAAAGAAACTTTGTACATGAAAGTTGTAGATAATAATATATAGAAAAATTAAAATTTAGTTTACACAAAATCATATAAAATGTACATTTTATACTCTAAATAAAAATCCTAAACTCAAACTTCCCAAACCCATATCTCCTAAATAAAAACTCAAAATGTATCAAAATCAGTTAGTTGCATATAACTTTTAATAAGTTGTTTAATGAAGGTGGTTTAATGTTTTTTGGAGTTAAGGTGTGAAAGTTAAGTTTTGGACCCCTATTGTACCATATAACTGAATAAAATATTCATTTTATGTATTCTTTATTATTTTTACAAATTTATACTTTTATAGTTTTGTAAATATTATTTATAGTATATGTGCATAGTTAGAATAGAAAAAAAACCATAAAGAGAATACAAAAATTAAATAGTCTACATAAATACATAGATGAAATGCCTATAATTATACTATATAATTGATGAAAGGGGATTTGCCAAGGTCGTATCTTTCCACAAGGCGGAGAGACAGTCGCTGAGTTGACCTCGGACGAAATCCCCAAATCAATCAACAATTAACCCACAATAAATATGCAATGAATATCCAAAAATGTGGAGTTAAAATTTATTATAACTCTACATATAAATGTATATAGGTGTAAGTACAGGTAGAGGTCGAACACTGGGAGGCGAATGGTTGTATGTGTGTTGTGTAATTATCCAATCAATTGTTCATGTCCTTTTATTGTTTTTGTGGGTTTTGGATTTTATAATTTTATATATATATATATATATATATTATATATAATTTTTATTTTGTTTTTATATTTTATATTTTTTATATATTTTTTATATTTTTTAATTATAGAATATAGAGATGTATATATATATGCATATATGAATATATATATATATAAAGAGATATATATGTATATGAAGAGAGAGAGGAGTAATATAGAATATAGATATATATATAAATACTTAAAATATATATAGGTATAATTTTTTTTAATGTTTTTCTAATTTTTTTGTTGTTTTTCTGAAATATTTCTATTTTTTATGTATTTTTAATTTCCCAAAAAATGTCCACTATATAGGACTAAATATATGGCCGAATGTCATTTGGGTTTTAAAAATATAAAATAAACTCCAAAAATTCCCAAATTAATTTTAATACATAATAATAATATATAGATAATTATAAAAGAGAAAATATATTTTTGGGGCTTTTTAAGGATTTTTCTATTTTTTTATTGGATTTTGGAGCTTTCTGATTTTTTTAATTTTCTTTTTCATATTTTTAGGGTTTTTCAATTTCTGGACTCAATATATATATAATTATACCATATATGATTTTTTTGTAATTTTTCAAAAACATTTTCTAATTTTTTTGTATTTTCTTATTTAGACAGTACAAAAAGGGCTCCTATTTCATTTTTAATAATTAGGAAAAATGCGAAAAAATGCAAAACAAAATATGGGCGTGAAAATGCAAGGCATGAAGCATTTATCCTAATTTTTTTGGATTTTTAGAAGCCACCTAGGTATTTTTAATAAATGGATAAAAGAGACAAAAATCAAACAGCCTGGCAGGGGCATTTTTGCAAAGATAATAAGTTCCAGGGGCATTAGTGCAAAAATACAACAGAAATAAACATTTATTTAAATTTTTAGAACTAATTTCCAATTACAAAAGCCGCCAGGGGTTACATGCAATTTTCACGCGCCTCACGTGGGACTGCACGTGAGGCGCGGAAGGACCTAAATGCAATTAAAGAAAGTACAAGGGTCCTACTGCAAAATTTACAATTATTTTATAACGTGCTATTTTATTTACAGAATTAAAAACTAAATACAAAAAAGGCGGGGGCTAAATGTGCAAATTACCCCCAAATTGGGCGTTGATGGACGGCTGGATGTGGGTCACTTGACACGCGTCACTCCTTCTACGCCCGATACCGCTTCGCCGATGAAGCACTAGGATTAGATCTCCTGGCTGAGATCTACGGTGGCTGCTCGCTTCATCGGACGGCTGTGGTTTGACCTGGGACCTGCTCTCCATCCAACGGCGGAGACGACAGCTGGAAGAACGGGGAAGAACGCTCGCCTGGGCGAGCTTCTTCCGATGATGCCTCGCGTCTCCGTCGACCTTTGCTGCTCCAAGGTGTCCCAAAAGCTTCCTGGCAGGGTCCTCTTTTGCATGGAGGTGTCGGATCAGCCGGAGGCACGCTGGAGCACCGCCACGAGCTCGAAGAAGAAGCGGAGCTCCAGGTACCTCCGCCCGCTTTTGATTCGTCTCCTGGCCTGTTGTAGCTCGCCTAACCTGCACAGAAAGGTAGAGGGGCTCGAGGGCGTCACCCTCGACCCGGGGTTTGAAGCTGAAAGCAAGCGGATGATGGTGGGCGGAGAAGCTCCGGCGGAAGGCGGTGGAGGAGCTTCGATTCACGGATCCAGATGGGAATTCGGTTGAACAAGGTGACTGGGAGGTGGAGAAGGCGTAGGGGAACGAAATGAAGGTGGGAAGGTGGTCGGACAACAACAAGGGAACTACGGAGAAGTCGCCGGAGCTGAGCTCCGACGAACTTCGAATTACCTATCCTACGCTAATCTAAGAATCTAAATGCGAAATAAAAGACAGAAACAAAATGCTGGTACGAAAATCTACCTAGAAATGTAAAGGCGCAGCTCTTATACCTGGAGGAACTCCAGGGAGCAGGGCGGCTGCCGGAGCGCCGCCGTGGGTGCAACCTCCGCCTCTCCGATCGATTCAAGGTGCTGGCGAGCTCCTCCTGTCACAAGGAACATCGTCGGGACCGAATTCAGGGAAGGGATTGGCTGAAAGCTGACCAAATTTTGCGGAGGAGGAGGAGGTTCCTTATTTATACACAAACTGGGCACCCTTATTGACCGGGCTGTAGCCGGCGATACGATCTTTGTGCAAAGGATCTAAATGATCGGCGGGGATCATGGATGATCAGAGAATAATTTGTCAGAAGGATTCGAGGGTGATGGGTCACTGAGCCAAGCGGGAAAAATGGCTGAAATCGGGGGACAAGATAGTCCACGTCAAGTCAGACGCCTGGGGGCGCAGTTGACCGAGCGGTCAACAAACGCTAGGACCTGATTGGTCCATGTCAACAAGAAATTGACTGATTTATTTAACATAATAAATGAATTAATTAGATTTTTTGTATAAAATAAAAAATATTTATAAATTAATGTAGTATTTATTTATGATTTTTATGTATTTTTTTGAAGTATTTTATTACGGTTTTATTAAAATAATGTATTTATAAGTAGATTTATATATTTTTATTTTTATTTTGTTTATTTTATTTCATTGTTTTATTTTTTTATTTTATAAATTTATAACTTATTTTTATAAGTATAAATATATTTTTAATTTAATTTTTAGGAGTTTATTTACATTTTTAAATAAATGTGTTTGTGTATATGTAAGTATACTTATAGGTATTTTACCTATATATTATATACATTTTATTTATTTGATGAATTTTGTTTCTTTTTGGATTTGTATTTTTAATAAGTTCTATATATAATATATACATTATTATAAAAATATAAAAGAATGAAATAGTTAAAGAATGTTTTCCCTTTTATTTATGTACATACTTCACATAGGTATTTTGTCTATATAGTCCATAGACTTATTTTATTTTACAAATTATTTTTGGTTTTATTCTAATGTCAATATGTACATAAATTATATACATTATCTACAAAATTCTAAAAATATAAATTTATAGAAATAATAAATATTGAATAAAATGAATATTTTAATCAGGTATTATGTACAAGAAGGGCCAAAAACCTAACTTCCACAGATGGACTCCAAAAATTATGAAACCAATTTTATAAAATAGCTCTTGGAATGCTATATACAATTAAAGGTGAGTTTGGGTGATTTGGAGTTTTTATTTGCAAGATATGGGTATGTGAAATTGAGATTTTTGCTTTTTATTTTGTGTATAAAATGTACATTGAGTATTATTGTTGCACAAACTCAATTTTGTATTTTTATTTACATTATTATCTACAACTTTCATGAACAAAGTTTCTTTATTTGATGAATAAATAATTATTTACAAAATAGGTGTCAAAAAATGCATAAATAAGTGAATAAATAAATGAGGTATTTATTGTATAATTGGCCCTTATCTCCCCCTACTTTATTCCTTGTCACCAATTCCATGCTGGCCTTGGTCTCGGCGTTAGGATCATAAAATATTTGCAATATTTTATTCATTTTTCTTTTCTTCTCTTTATTCTATAATTTTGGCATTGAAAACCTTATTTTATGTACAATTAATACAGTGAATGATGAATGTTATTATGTACAAATAAATGCTATTTAACTGCATTTGCTGAGGTTTTTAAGGCCAAAATGATAGAATAAAGATGATGAAATGGAGATTCATCACCCCCCTATACTTGCCTTTGCTAGTCCCTAGCAAACACTTATGCAATAAGTACAAAAAGAACAAAGAATAAGAAGAAAAGAAAAAGCAAAAATAAAGGATTCAAAGAATAAATTGAATTGATCATGATTATTAAACTCATCTGTACAAAATCAAAGTTTGGAGCTCAGGTTAGACCTTGGTGTGAGAATGTGTGTGGAACCTAGTCGGGAACCAAATTTAAAACACAACAGCCTTCGAGAGTCACAGAACTTGGTTCAAATCACCTCAATAGCCAGGTCAGAACTAGCCTACATCATACGCAAACCCTTATGACTATGAAGCTGACTTGTACAGTGTAAGTGATGGTGGCTCTCCCCAACTGAAATGACAAAGAGACTGACTTCTCCAGAATGACAACCCAATGATTCCCTAATCCAACAGCTCTTTCCTCGAGGAGCAGGGTATTCCCTTCTAAGTTCAAGTAGCATCCAACTCAAGAGGAGGAGGTAGAGAAAAGAATGAGCGGTAGCCAGTGTAGCTACCTATCCTGGGATGCAAGACCAGTGTAGTCAAGTCATCCAGCTGCAGGCTCACATGGTATAACTTTGATGCTCAAGCTTGCCTATTTTCTATATACATAATTTGCAGGCATTTTATTTTTTTACAGGCCTGACCATTTTTTTTTTCAAACATACTATTTACAGTAGCATTTACATAAGGACTTTTTCCTCTTGAGCTAGAAGACTATCCCTCTTTTGAAGCTTTATCGCAACCCACAATCTCCTGTCTTTAGACCTCATGGCTATTGGACCAGGTTGGGGTGCACTTCCCTCCCTAGACGAGGACGAATGTTTCCACCCGTGTGCGTCTCAGACTGGCAAAACCAACCCCCTCACCACTCCAACTGAGTTGAGCCAAGTGAAAGGTGCAAGTGTCCAAGTTAGGTCACGGTCGGCAAGAGTCGTACATGTGTTTCGAAAAGTTCTAGTTAGTCCACTGAGGCGACTTGAACCCAGCCCTGATTTCTCAAAGAATTAAGTCTGAATAGACCTGGAGTACCTTAAACCAAGTTCCCATAAGGTTCCAGTGCAAGTAGGTGTAGTAAGGTCTAACTAAGCTCCAATCTTTGATTTTATTGGACTAGTTCAAACATCAAGCTCAATCAAAGAATATGAATGCTATGCAAATGCTATTTACAAATATGCAAAGAATAATGCAATTTGTCAAAGAATTTGAAAACAAAGAGGAAAAATTTTACACAAAGAATTTTTGCAAGTAATTTAATTTTGGCACTCAAAGTAACATATATACATCTATTTACACGGGCGTGCCGCTTTATTTTACAAGAATTAAGAATTTACAATATAGTTTTTTTATTTATAGGTATATCTGTACAATTATTAAAGAATTTTGTTTATTTTTATTTTTATTTATAATATATATATTATTTTAGTTATTTATCATATGTGACTATTCCTCAAACTTATTTGACACAAATTTTTCAAACAATTTTTGATAACTATAGTCCAAAATAATTTTACAAACATTTTTACAAACATGTACACACATTTGAAAATCATTTTGCAAAGGTTTTTCAAAACAGTATATATAGATTTTAAAAATATTTTTGCAACCATTTTTCAAACCCTTTGCAAATCATTTTTCAAACATTTTATTTCACACAAAGAAAATAAATTTTAAAAACCACACATTTTTACACATGTTGAAAACATGTAACAAAATATTTTCAAAATAGTTTTCAATAAATGTTCACGAAGATTTTCAAACTATTTTTCAAACATTTTGCAAAAAACATTTTCACTTGATTTATTAATCATTATATATAAAAAGAATTTGAGGAATAATCACGTCTTTTTATTAATATTTTTTAATGAATTTTTAGCCATATTATTAAGAGAGTATGAGTTATGGCTAACGTATATACATAGTATATACGACCCCCCTATACTTAGCTTGAGCTATGTCCTCATAGATCGGAAAGAAAAGAGAAGACATAACTCGTACTGAGTATAGACAAGTCTAAAGAATATATGAATAAGAGATGAATGAATGGAAAGTACGTCCTATACTTAGGACTCGTACTGAGGGTCAAGGGTGGGAATAGACAGATGAATAAATCAGGGGTGCACCCCCCTATACTTAGGACAAAGTACGTCCTAAGTACAGAAAACTGACATAAAGGGGCGACACCTTTTATTGAGATAAAGAAATATGAAAAGGAAAAGAAAAAAAGAAGAAAGAAGAGATATATATACAGGTTAATGAAAAGATCGTAGAGAATATACGCATCACTCCCCCTATAATTAGGGTGAGATAACCCTAAGTATAGGCAAGAACATGAGTGACGAAAATGTGCAAGGAAAGAACACTCGGTGTGTGCCCCCCTATACTTAGGACAAGGTACGCCCTAGGTGTAGACACAAAGATGTGGCGGTAGATCTGGGCACACATAACATACGGGAGAAAGAATGAAAAAGGTACACATATTTACAAGCGGTGAAAAACGAGTGAAGTACAGGACGGTGTCTGGTAAGCGACTACCGTGCTCTCGTCGTCGTCTCCCTGTGAGAACGAGGACGCAGTCAGAAGGTGAAAAGACACCCTGATTTACAGTCATGTGGGTGTCGGCTACCGGGGACACACAGATCAGAAAGTTGGATATCGGGTCCGGTAGCATGAAGCAGACAATCGGCTCAGAAGGTCGGTATGAGGGAATACAGCCGATATCGTAAGACCGGGAGGAAGAAAGAGCAGTACAAACTCCTCCGGTCAATCAGAGTCCCAGATAGATCGGAAATAAAACATATGAGACTGTGTGATGCACGGTGGTGATATAATCTGAAAGTCACACGAATACACCGAACAACACAATATGTGGCTCACTCTTGCGAGGGTCCTCAAGGTGAGTGAAATCAGAGAATAATCAGAAGACTCGGCTCCGTGCTCCAACAGAAAGGAGACACAACCAGGGATGAAGACGAGTAAACAAGTCAGAAGACCCGGCTTCGTGCTCCACAAACAGGAGACACCAGAAAAGAAGCCGAGTACATAGAAAATAATGTACTTTCCCCGCAGATAACCCTCGGGGAGTAGTACATGCTAGTCAATGAATAATCATAACAGAAGCTCACCCTTCTGAGGGTCGTCAAGGAGAGCAGGCTCAAAGGAGCTTAATCCATCAGACGGATCATAGAAACGTTCTCGGTAGGCGACAGATCGGCAACCAGCAGAAGAGACCGTAAAATCAAGAAAGTGTGGCAGCGTCCCGCAAATAACCCTCGGGGAGCGGGCTGCCAACTAGTCATGGGAATAGCAGATACCAGAAGCTCAACCTCGCAAGGACCGTCAAGGCGAGCAGACTCAAAGGAGTCTAATCAGACAGGTCCCATGATCCGCAGATCGGATAAGCAACTCAAGATGGGACCAAAAGTCATGTATATCAGACAACTCGATTCCGTGCTCCGCAAATCGGAGACACAGTCAGCAGTGGGAACCGAGCGTAAAGAGAGTGTCGCAGTCTCTCGCAGATAGTCCTCGGAGAGCACTGTGAACTAAGCAAGGAATAGTCAGAACGTGTCTCTACCTTGCGAGGGCCGTCAAGGATAGAGAATGGCTCAAAGGAGCCGGATCCATCAGACGGACCCGCATAGTGGTCTCAGTAGTCGACAAGGCGGCTACCAACAGAAGAGACCAATCAGATCGGAAATATGCCATAGTCTCCCGCAGATAACCCTCGGGGAGCTATGAGCTAGGCATGGAATAATCAGAAAAGTGGAGCTCTGCCTTGCGAGGACCGTCAAGGAGAGCAGACCTCAGATGAGTCTAATATATCGGCCTCGTGTACTGACAGGTCAGGCACACAATCACAGGGGGAGGCCAATCAAGCATATCATCTGACTCGGTTCCAGGTCCCATCACAATGTCGACCCAAGCAGTGAATGGAACCGCAGTCCTGGAAATTATCGCATTCTCCTGCAGATAGTCCTTGGGGAGGAATGCGAGCTATATCAATGTAGGTTTTGGGAATGCTGGCAAGTCATCTCAGGTCCTCAAAAGCATTCAATCATTCAATCATTTGGAGGGCATAAGATCATGTAAGGGAGCAAATAATCATGTCATTCCCAAACATCCCTTGGGTCAATCCAGTCAGCAGAGGTGGCACGAAAAATAGTCAGGAATCCGCTAAGTGCCTGGGTGGATCAGAGAGTCAGGAGATCAAGGATGGGTCAATCAGAAAGATGAGAGATCATGCAGGATCCGCACACCTTATCAGGAAGTCCAAATTAGAATAATCAATCAATCCTCAAATCAAGATGGGTGGATCCTCAAGACAGATAGATCAATCAATACTCATGAAGTCTTCACCAAATCATCGCATCATATCACATCCTCAATCCCGGTGTGCGAGAACTAGAATTCCTCAATAATGCATCACACCTATGCTCTATGCATCAGCAAAAATCCTCAATAAGCTCGTATGCCTGTATCAAAGACAAATCCATCATATCAATCTCAGCATCCTCAACATCATGGGCCCGACTTACAAATAATTTGTATAAATAATCCTCGATGCGGGCTTCTTCATTATGCACAGCATTCTCGGGTAAAGGGAGAGATGATACGGGGGACACGAGGAAGATGGATAAGAAGGGTAACACAGTGAAGTGGAGAAGCTGATTAAGAGGGCGTGCCAATATCATGGGTGGTAGAAAGGTGATACAGAGGGAACGAGGAGGGCAGGTGAGAAGATCGGTACATAGACAAAATTGGGTGTTCCACACAAGGCGGGAACATCGTCAAAATTGCGGTCCGAAGAGCGGTCTCTCCTCGAACCAGAGAAGATGGTATGATGGATACATAGAAGATGGTGAAGAAGCGGGAAACAAAGGATTGGCGAAGAATGATTGAGCTCAAGCGCCAATATCACGACTCGATCCAACATGAAGAAATATATGTATAAGAGAGATAGAGAGACTCAAAGATAAAAAATGCATGACTCACACGGTGGGACCGACTACTCTAGGGATGAAAGAAAAACACAATGGACTCCAAGTCACAATCAAGTCCCAAGGCAAACCTTCAATTCACCTACTCAACACAGTGAAGACCGTCAAGTGACGGTCATTTATCTTTTCGATTTTAGAGTTAGGTGAGATCACAAAAATTGTACAATCACTTAGGAGGCTTGATAGGATTTGGGCTCTACTCCTTAGTGAGTACGTGAGCACTTAAATCGCATCTAATGAGGGGGTTGCTCTCCCCAAGACAAGGAATCCATTACGTTTTATTTTTAAGTCCAATAGAGTTAGCAGTCCCGATTTTATTTAAGTTATCACTTTTTGGGTATTTTCAATGCACGTGCCTATCGAGGTTCCAATTTTCATTAAGCATCCTAGGTTGGCAAAATCAGAGGGAGAAGATCGGAAAAGCCATGCAAGTCGGAAATCGATGATGCATGCTAAGTAAGAAGACTTACAGTGCCTCCCAGCTCTCTCCATGCGGGATGCAAAACAGAATTTGAAAGCTATGCTACATGCAAATGCAAACCGAAGAAATCGCCCTAGGTTCAAAATTGCTATTATCGTGAAGAACCACAAGTCGCTCATTCATCTCTAGCCTCAAAAAGTCCGGTCTTGGCTCACCCCTCCTCTGTGCTCAACACACTTGAGCTTAGGAGAAAGCGCTTTGCGGGGCTCGCTGTGGCACAAAGGCTAAGATATAAATGAGTGGCTGTTTAGAGTTTGATCTAGGTCCAAAGCGAACTATAGGTACATGCAAATATTAGGGTGTTTGGACCTAACTCTACGAGCAAGCAGCTCCTAAGCTAAGGCTCATTCACACACAAAATAATAAAAATAAAATAAAAGAAAAGCGTCAAAAATCATCGAGGCCCCCAAGGGAACAATCCCTCGGGCACTGGACCTCGGGAGTCTTCGTGTACCTGTGAGAGTCATGTATTATTACATGTTTCTAAGTGCCACTCTCTCACATGAATATACATAATAAAATAAAATAAAATGTATAAAAATAAAGACTGTCTTCAACACATGTCTTTCATCTGTCATTGATGCTCTCTCCTATTGGCTTGGCATAGAAGAGCCAACTCCACCTTGCTTGGGTGCATAGGTCCTCCTTCGCTTGGCGGTCCCTCGCATCAACGACAAAGGAAAGAAATGGTCAGAGCGGTCAATCAAATAATATCAAATAGAAACAAAAACCAAACAAATAAATGAATCATGGACATGAACAAATAATTGAATAAATGAACAAAATAAGCTCACAAAAATCATACAAATTTTGTTGCCTCCCCGGCAACGGTGCCATTTGATGAAAGGGGATTTGCCAAGGTCGTATCTTTCCACAAGGCGGAGAGACAGTCGCTGAGTTGACCTCAGAGGAAATCCCCAAATCAATCAACAATTAACCCACAATAAATATGCAATGAATATCCAAAAATGTGGAGTTAAAATTTATTATAACTCTACATATAAATGTGTATAGGTGTAAGTACAGGTAGAGGTCGAACACACTGGGAGGCGAATGGTTGTATGTGTGTTGTGTAATTATCCAATCAATTGTTCATGTCCTTTTATTGTTTTTGTGGGTTTTGGATTTTATAATTTATAATATATATATATATTTATAATTTTTATTTTGTTTTTATATTTTATATTTTTTTATATTTTTTTTATATTTTCTAATTATAGAATATAGAGATGTATATATATATGCATATATGAATATATATATAAAGAGATATATATGTATAAGAAGAGAGAGGGGAGTAATATAGAATATAGATATATATATATATTTAAAGAATACATAGGTATAATTCTTTTTTTAATGTTTTTCTAATTTTTTGTTGTTTTTCTGAAATATTTCTAATTTTTATGTATTTTTAATTTCCCACAAAAATTTCCACTATATAGGACTAAATATATGGCCGAATGTCATTTGGGGTTTTAAAAATATAAAATAAAACTCCAAAAATTCCCAAATTAATTTTAATACATTAATAATAATATATAGATAAAAATAAAAGAGAAAAATATATTTTTGGGGCTTTTTTAAGGATTTTTCTATTTTTTATTGGATTTTGGAGCTTTCTGATTTTTTTAATTTTCTTTTTCATATTTTAGGGTTTTCATTCTGGACTCAATATATATATAATTATACCATATATGATTTTTGTAATTTTCAAAAACATTTTCTAATTTTTTTGTATTTTCTTATTTAGACAGTACAAAAAAGGCTCCTATTTCATTTTTAATAATTAGGAAAAATGCGAAAAAATGTAAAACAAAATATGGGCGTGAAAATGCAAGGCATGAAGCATTTATCCTAATTTTTTTGGATTTTTAGAAGCCACCTAGGTATTTTTAATAAATGGATAAAAGAGACAAAAATCAAACAGCTTGGCAGGGGCATTTTTGCAAAGATAATAAGTTCCAGGGGCATTAGTGCAAAAATACAACAGAAATAAACATTTATTTAAATTTTTAGAACTAATTTCCAATTACAAAAGCCGCCAGGGGTTACATGCAATTTTCACGCGCCTCACGTGGGACTGCACGTGAGGCGCGGAAGGACCTAAATGCAATTAAAGAAAGTACAAGGGTCCTACTGCAAAATTTACAATTATTTTATAACGTGCTATTTTATTTACAGAATTAAAAACTAAATACAAAAAAGGCGGGGGCTAAATGTGCAAATTACCCCCAAAGTGGGCGCTGATGGACGGCTGGATGTGGGTCACTTGACACGCGTCACTCCTTCTGCGCCCAATACCACTTCGCCGATGAAGCGCTAGGATTAGATCTCCTGGCTGAGATCTACGGTGGTTGCTCGCTTCATCGGACGGCTGTGGTTTGACCTGGGACCTGCTCTCCATCCAACGGCGGAGACGACGACTGGAAGAACGGGGAAGAACGCTCGCCTGGGCGAGCTTCTTTCCGATGATGCCTCGCGTCTCCGTCGACCTTTGCTGCTCCAAGGTGTCCCAAAAGCTTCCTGGCAGGGTGCTCTTTCGTTTGGAGGTGTCGGATCGGCCGGAGGCATGCTGGAGCACCGCCACGAGCTCGAAGAAGAAGCGGAGCTCCAGGTACCTCCGCCCGCTTTTGATTCGTCTCTTGGCCTGTTGTAGCTCGCCTAACCTGCACAGAAAGGTAGAGGGGCTCGAGGGCGTCACCCTCGACCCGGGGTTTGAAGCTGAAAGCAAGCGGATGATGGTGGGCGGAGAAGCTCCGGCGGAAGGCAGTGGAGGAGCTTCGATTCGCGGATCCAGATGGGAATCCAGTTGAACAAGGTGGCTGGGAGGTGGAGAAGGCGTAGGGGAACGAAATGAAGGTGGGAAGGTGGTCGGACAACAACAAGGGAACTGCGGCGACGAACTTCGAATTACCTATCCTACGCTAATCTAAGAATCTAAATGCGAAATAAAAGACAGAAATAAAATGCTGGTACGAAAATCTACCTAGAAATGTAAAGGCGCAGCTCTTATACCTGGAGGAACTCCAGGGAGCAGGGCGGCTGCCGGAGCGCCGCCGTGGGTGCAACCTCCGCCTCTCCGATCGATTCAAGGTGCTGGCGAGCTCCTCCTGTCACAAGGAACATCGTCGGGACCGAATTCGGGGAAGGGATTGGCTGAAAGCTGACCAAATTTTGCGGAGGAGGAGGAGGTTCCTTATTTATACACAAACTGGGCACCCTTATTGACCGGGTTGTAGCCGGCAGTACGAGCTATGTGCAAAGGATCTAAATGATCGGCGGGGATCCTGGATGATCAGAGAATAATTTGTCAGAGGATTCGAGGGTGATGGGTCACTGAGCCAAGCGGGAAAATGGCTGAAATCGGGGGACAAGATAGTACACGTCAAGTCAGACGCCTGGGGGCGCAGTTGACCGAGCGGTCAACAAACGCTAGGACCTGATTGGTCCACGTCAACAAGAAATTGACTGATTTATTTAATGTAATAAATGAATTAATTAGATTTTTTCTATAAAATAAAAAATATTTATAAATTAATGTAGTATTTATTTATGATTTTTATTTATTTTTTTTGAAGTATTTTATTACGGTTTTATTAAAATAATGTATTTATAAGTAGATTTATATATTTTTATTTTGTTTATTTTATTTCAATATTCTATTTTTTTATTTTATAAATTTATAACTTATTTTTATGAGTATAAATATATTTTTATTTAATTTTTAGGAGTTTATTTACATTTTTAAATAAATGTGTTTGTGTATATGTAAGTATACTTATAGGTATTTTACCTATATATTATATACATTTTATTTATTTGATGAATTTTATTTGTTTTGGATTTGTATTTTTAATAAGTTATATATATAATATATACATTATTATAAAAATATAAAAGAATGAAATAGTTAAAGAATGTTTTTTCCTTTTATTTATGTACATACTTCACATAGGTATTTTGTCTATATAGTCCATAGACTTATTTTATTTTACAAATTATTTTTGATTTTATTCTAATGTCAATATGTACATAAAATTATATACATTATCTACAAAATTCTAAAAATATAAATTTATAGAAATAATAAATATTGAATAAAATGAATATTTTAATCAGGTATTATGTACAAGAAGGGCCAAAACCTAACTTCCACAGATGGACTCCAAAAGTTATGAAACCAATTTTATAAAATAGCTCTTGGAATGTTATATACAATTAAAGGTGAGTTTGGGTGATTTGGAGTTCTTATTTGCAAGATATGGGTCTGTGAAATTGAGATTTTAGCTTTTTATTTTGTGTATAAAATGTACACTAAGTATTATTGTTGCACAAACTCAATTTTGTATTTTTATTTACATTATTATCTACAACTTTCATGAACAAAGTTTCTTTATTTGATGAATAAATAATTATTTACAAAATAGGTGTCAAAAAAATGCATAAATAAGTGAATAAATAAATGAGGTATTTATTGTATAATTGGCCCTTATCTCCCCCTACTTTATTCCTTGTCGACCAATTCCATGTTGGCCTTGGTCTCGGGGTTAGGGTCATAAAATATTTGCAATATTTTATTCCTTTTTCTTTTCTTCTCTTTATTCTATAATTTTGGCATTGAAAACCTTATTTTATGTACAATTAATACAGTGAATGATGAATTCTATTATGTACAAAAAAATGCTATTTAACTGCATTTGCTGGGGGTTTTAAGGCCAAAATGATAGAATAAAGGTGATGAAATGGAGATTCATCAATAATATATACCCCTATAATAGATCAAAAAAATACAATAAAAATATTTTATGTGTATAAAAATAAGCTATAATATATAAAATATGAGAATAAAATGATAAAATCAAAAATACAAAATAAAAATAAAACACACAAAACATAGGTCAATATACCTACAAATACACTTGTTAGAAAATAACTTGTAATAAATTAACTCATAAAAATAATTAAAAATCATATTAAAATACTGCATAAAATATCAAACAATTTTTTTATACCCAAAATAATTAGTTCATTTACTATTTTTAATTGATTTATTTCTGAATAAAGCAATTATTTTATCCTAATGTGATCTGATGCGGACCAATCATGTCGCACGAATAGTTGACATCGGGTCAACTACTCGTGCTTCACCTCTGACGTTGTCAAAGACTCGAGCCTGCAACCTTCTCCACCTTCCAACCGATCGATCTGGACCTTATCTTACCTCGAGTCCTTTGTGGAATCCATTCGCATCACATACATCTCTCACATGTAATCATCAGATTCTTTTGATCTGCCTTGAGCCTTGAATAATCACCGCTCCAAAACTCGTCGGACCTTCTGTGCATAAATAATCCCCCAGGTCCTTCATTCCCTTCTTGATCCCTCTTTGAGCTCCAATGTGCATCCTAGCACCTGTGTGTGAACCACCGGTGATAGAGGTTGCTTCCCCCGAGCTTGTAGAGCATCGGAGCAAGGAGGAGAGGCGATCTACTGTGGTGCTCCAGTCTGCCATGCTCCCTACTGCACAACAGGTATAAGAGTTGTGCTCTTAGGTGGATTTTCATATCTTCTTTTCAATTACGTAGTTAGTTTCTCATTAAATTTGGTAGGTTAGTTGTAGTCTCAATTAGTTCATTCGCCAGAGCTGCTAGGGCTCCGGCCGATTCACTGTGATTTGGACCAGTTTCGACCACTACCATCTCACTTCGTCCCCTATCACCTGCTTCATCATATCCATCCATTTAAACCCCTTGATCCTTGTTGGATCAACGAATCAGGACTCATCTTCCGTCGTTTGTCGGAGTCCCTCTGTTCGCCTCACCTTTTGTGCTACAGAGCTTCAAATCAGGTCAAGGTGTTCTGCTTCAAGCCCATGAATTGTTTCATGTAGGTTCTGGGCTAAATGGACCCCTCTTGGGTCAATTTCAGACATGCAAAAAACCTCCAGGTGCTTCGAGTTTTGAAGACCTTCAGGCCTCTCCCCAGCGAGGCCCGGACCTCCCTGTTAGCACCAGCAGATAAAGACTGAGTCCCCAAACATGTAGAGCACGAGAGCTTCCAAAACGTCCACTGGGAGGAGAGGGATATCGTCGATCGAAGGACAGGGGAGACCAGATTTCTTCATATTCTTCGTAAAGAACAGTTGTCGTCCGATCAAGTGGAACACCCCAATTTTAATTTGAGCCGTTGGATCCTGGGCGAAGCGATGCGCGTCTCAGCCGTAGGATGTGCTTGAGTGATTAGATCTAAGTCATCGCTAGCGTGCTATGAGGGTTAAATTACCTTGAACCCTTCCGCCTTTTGCACTTTAATTTTAGTACATTAAATATTGTATGGAGTGTAAATAGTTTAGGAAAAAATGCAACAAAACCCTTCATGTTCATGGATATTGCACATAAATCAGTGCTAGCTTAACTCACGTGGGGTCCCCACGTGAGTTGGGCATTTTGCACGCATATCCTCACAATTTTCTATATTTATTTTTAGTCCTAATTTTTCTATATTCAGTGTATATTTTGTGGGAAATTTGTAAAAATGACCACATGTTTTGTATATTTACATGTATACCCTTCCCAAGCGTGTACATGTTATATTTTGTCTAAATATTTTAGAGACATCCATTTATTTTTGTATTAAGGATTCTAAAATGAATATAAAGTTTATGTTAATTACATTTATTATTTTCTTTATCGAGATATATATAATACTATATATCTATATTATTATGAATATTATTATTTATATATATATTATATACATATATTTATTATATTTAATTAAAAAATAAAAATAAAAAACCCACATGAAAAGGATAAAAGATAAGTGTGTACATAATACACATTGGTTAGAAATAATCATAGGTTACCTGGATTGCTCCCTGAGTTTGATCTCTACATGTTTACTTGTTATACACTTAGGATCGTAGAGTATCATAAATTTATGCTTCACACGATTATTCTTTGTTTATCATATGTTCTGGGTACTTGTTGATTAACTAAGGGATTCCTTGTGGGTCGCCTCAACGACACTCCACCCTCGCACTCCGTGAAGATCATTTTTAGACCTGCTTGGAAACCCCAGTTATCACATTATCGAAGTTATCTCCGTAGACCAAGAAATCTTCCATGAAACCTCAAGAAGATTACTAATAATATCTACGAATACTGCGAACATGCATCATTGGAATGTCGTCGTAGCATTGCATAAGCGGAATGACATTCTGTGGAAGCATATGTCCCAAATGGACAGGTGAATGCCATGTTCTCTTGATCTTCAGGAGCAGTTGCAACTTGGTTATAACTAGAGTATCTGTCCAAGAAATGAAAGCATTCCTTCGCGACCAGTCTTTCGACTGTTTGCTCGATGAAGGGGAGTGTAAAATGATCCTTCTTGGTCGCGAGATTCATGCGTCTGTAATCCAAACAGGCATGCCAAGAAGTTGGAACTCTGGTTCAGATCTCCTTTCCTTTGTCATTCTTCACAATGGTGATCCTTGATTTCTTTGGCACTACATGCAAAGGACTCACCCATTTTGAGTCAGAGATGAGATATATGAATCTTGCATCACACCATTTGATAATTTCATTCATCACAACCTCTAGGAGATTTGGATTTAATCTTCGTTGAAAATCTTGAGACAGCCAGTTGTCCTCTTCAAGGTAGATGTGATGGGGGCACAATAAAGGATTAATACTATGGAGATCTGGAATTTTTCATCCTATGGCCTTGCGGTTTCTTTCTAGAACATCGAGCAGACGAGATTCTTATTTCTTGGTTACTTGGAAATTTATGAAAATAGAAAACATGTTCTGCGCACCTGTAAGGAAGGCATACTTCATATTTGTTGGAACTGGTTTGAGCTCAGGTAGGGTTGGATTTATTTCAAAAGCGACTTCGCAACTGTGCAGGGTGGTGGTGTTGGATCATCTGATTAAAAATTGTTCGCCATAGGCAATTCAAACTCTGAATTCAGTGTTGAACAGAAAAGTTCAATAATTTCATCTTGTTCACAAAAATTTTCAATGATTTCCTCTTGCTCTGCCAAGGACAGGTGGCCAATAATAATTTCTCCAAGCAAATCAGTGAAAATCTCGTTTTAAGAGACGTCTAGGAGTCGATTGTGTTGTCTACTCTTTCCTTCGTGGAGAGGAATTCATGGGTCTCAATATCATCCATAAACAGATTGGTATCTCAGATTTCTATAAGAAAGTCAGTCTTCTGTTCTCTGGTCTATAGACTTACTCTCGTTTGATGCAGATTATGAAGGTTTAGTCACTTGGATCGTCTTGATAACCACTTTGTTGCTGCTAGAACGAAAAGTGATCAGTATGGTGCTGCAGTCCACCACTGCTTCGATTGTTCGAAAAAACGGTTGTCCAAGTATAATCGGGGTGTGCAGTAAAAGATATGAGGTGTCCATGTCCAACACAATGAAGTCCACATGGAATTGGATCCCTTGAATTGTGGCAATGATATCCTCCAGAATGCCCCAAGGCCGCTTGATAGATGTATCTGCAAACTGTAGAATCATTCCGATAGTCTTGAGCAGGCCCAACCTAAATTCTTTGAGCAACGAAGTAGACATTAGATTGATTGACGACCCACTATCAAGAAGTATTTGATCGAACTCTTGTTTCAACATCTGCCATCTGACAAAAGGAGCTCCCATGTCTTTCTTCTTTCTTGGGATATTGCTGATTGCATTTCCAGTAGTGGTCAGAATATGTTTCACATTTCTTTCTATGGATCGATGTGGGTTTCTCTTCGAAGTACATGCCTCCTTCAGTCTTTTATTGATATTTGGCATGTATTTATTGGCCTTTAGTAGAGGAAATCCAACAATAAGATTTTTAAGTATTTCCACAACATTTAGGTTAGATAAAGCTGTTTTCAAATTTCTATTTTTTTGGATTTTTGCATAGCTTCAGGAATTCGAATATTTACAGAATCAAAAGTAGAAATAATGTTCTTATTTACATCAAAATCAATGCCCACATCTGGTTGTACAACAAGATGATAAAAAGGAACATGATCATCCAAAAAAGTTGGGCATCCCAGAAATGCAGGCGACGCTCCATCGGTTGGCGTTGGATTAGTTGCACGTGCGATCCTCTCCAAGGATGGTGTGGCATCTCTTAGGCTACTACTATATTTTTAGCATTTTTTATTTTTCTAATTTTTTTGAATTTTTACTTCTGGTGTTTCTCCTCTGTCTTCTTCTTCCTCACCAGGCCCAACTGCTGGATCGGCTGATGTAGAAGATGATGATTCACCAGGCGAAGCTTTAATCTTCCCCTTCATTGTGGCAGATGACTGCAAAGTCCTATCGCTCCCGAGAGTGATAGCATTAGATGAAAACATATCAAGCATATCTGTCTCTATGGGGTTGGACGAACTATCATAAATACTTGCTCTTTCTTAATGAAATTATTGGGATTGGCCTCCACCTGTGTCGAAATGGGAGTTTTGTAGCGGTGAGTTCATCGAGCTTCTAGCTCATTTCTGCAAGGATCTTCACCAACTAAGCTAATGTCCAAGGTAGGGTTCACGGGAACAGCATCGGATGGTTCATCGTGTTGTCCACAATGAAAATGGGAATGGTGTGGAGGTTGCGGGTAGGAATGTTGAGAATTATAGTGAGGATAAGGGTGGTATTGTTGATGCTGAGGAGGGTATTGATATGGAGCAACCACATATTGCTGATTCTGTTGGTATTGACAGTATTGCGGTTGTTGGTAACGATTATGTCTCCAATTGCCCTTATACAGCAGAGACTGTTGGTGATGAGGTTGTTGGTTATGGACAAATCTCCCTCCTTGTTGTTGAGGGATTGGATAACTACCTGAAGACTGGACATGTTGATGTCTGCCTCGATGGGCCAGTTGTGCATCATTGATCCACACGCCATTCACCTCATGAATGAGAGGTGGAGGTGGAGAACATGGATCCTGAAGGATATGGAGCTCAGGTTGGTAGACAACCAGCTGCTGTTGCGGCTGCTAAGGTGATGCGGCTTGGGGGCTTGCACGTAGTATACGTGTTGAACCATTGATTGTGTTGGACTCTGCTGAGGGATTTAAGGTGATGAAGGCTCCTTCGTCTCGGTAGGAGTTGTGGCAGAGGTAGATATCGACTGGCATGAACTGATTGAGCTCACCAACAGCTCCAACTGCCTGGTGATCTGATCTAATTTTTCCAGGTTATGTATCCTCTGTTCGTTCGTAGATAATTTTTTGAGGCCCTGTAATCACTTCTCAATAGTGTCCACTTTGGATAGGTGGCTCCCTATAATGCTCAGGTCAGAGCTCTCATCCATGTCCGGGTCATGAGATGTTGCCATATGAACTGGCTTTTATAAATTGTGCAGCTAACACTAATATGCACGGGATGATGACAAAGTGGCCTCTCCTTCAGCCATTTCTTCAAAAATCTGTCACATGATGTCCTCGTCTTTTTTGAAGTGTGAATCGCCACAAGCGTCATCGATGAGATTCTGGCTCTCAATAGTTAGTCTCCCAAAGAAGTGTTGGATCAAGCTGATCCAAGGAATATCGTGGTGGGGACACTTCTCATGCAAATCTGTAAAACACTCCCAAACCTCATGGATAAACTCATGGTGGCTTGGGATAAGTTGGCTATTCTGGCTCGCATCTGGTTGAGCCGACCGAGAGGGTAGAATTTATGCAGGAAAGCTGACTTGAGTTCCTCCTAGGTTGGGTGGTTGATCCAATGAAATGCCTTATCCTGAAGGTTTAATGGAAACGCCATTATCTTGACTACACATAACGGTATGTTAGGGTAGTGCTTTGTTCCGCATATGCGAGCAAACTGTTGCTGATGGATATAAGGTTCTTCATTTGCATTCCTGTGAAAGGTGGGAAGAAGCGCCAAGAGTTGAGGCTTCCGCTCGAAATGTGCATAGACCTGGTGGATCTGGATCCACTAAATCATCTGGCATGCGCTAGGGTTGTAAGTCTCCTTGAGAGTCAGCTTGGGCATCTCTCCTCTTGGCTCATATGTTGGGCCTCCACGACCTCCATCTTCTCTTTGTTCCTCTTATCCTCCTCCTCCTACTGGATTGTCTCTCCTTCTCCTCAAATCTTTTAGCATGTCCTGGAAGGCGACCTGAGCCAATGCCTGTTTAGCGAGTTGCTGCTATATTTTTGTATAGAAGAAAGTAGTTGGGCATTCACTACATTTTGGTCTGGCTGGCCCTGCTTTCGATATGGAGGATGTTGTGGGTGTCCTGGTCCATTCCCTTTTCCAGTTTGAGCTATTTCTGAATATGAATATGACAAACCTGTGGGCTCTAGATTGGACTCTTGATCTATACATGGAATAATACATCGATCGGTCTGAATTGAAGTACCATATGTATAGAATCGTCTTATATTAAGGTGAACACGGAATTTCATTAAGGATGGAGAAGTATACGGAGTGAAATCAATTTCCATCCAAAATGGGCAGAGTCCGGGACAAGAGTGATACCGGATGATTGAAGAAGGCGAGGAGTCTGGAGAGCGATTTGCAAAGTTCGAACCATGATCTCGATAGTCGCCCCGAATTATTGGAGAAGGCAGCTACATGGAATCGATGTGGGTGTCGGTAGGGTCCAAACCAAGCCATCCATGAGTTGCCATCTCGATGGTGAAGAGGGAGAATGGATGAAGAATATGGTGATAAACGAGAGATAAAAGGAATGTAAAATAGTAGAATGGCTCAAAGTGAGCGGGGGTCAAAGAGGAATAAAACATATGAAATGAAAGGGAAAATTTGCACAAGTGTGCGAAACTGATCTTTGAACTCAATTAAAATCAAATAAAATCCAAACAAGTTTTGGATCCACCAACTTAACTCAAGTGAAGACGTAAGAGTTCGTCTATTTTTATCTTTTCAATTTTATTTTTATTTTGCAGGCAAATTCTTTTAATAAGTCCATAGGAGGGATATCTCTATAGGAGTGTGTGTACTTCTTGGAAAGTTCCATGTACTTGTTCCACCTCCTTTGTAACATGTGATATGTGTACTTAGAGGTCCTTGATCTCGTGTTTGTGGGGATACACAGCCAAAGAAGTACAGAAAGGAAGCCAATGGGTGAAATCAATACTTCCCTCACAAGCGAGGTACTCGGACGTAGGTCGATGAGATAGACATTCCCTTGAGGACGTGGTCTATGCTCAATACTTCAGACCAAGTCGGATGCTCCATACAAGACGGGAATACCATCATCGACAAGGCCCTACTTGCCTACGTATGATAGAAGTGTCAATACTTCACCATACCAGGTGATAATCAAGGCTACCATAGATCGAGATTTAGGCTCTAATCCTTAGGGGTCACGCCTCACTCTGTTTGAATGGTATATGAAAATAATAAGGGCTTTATGAACTCAAAACAATGATGTCCATTATGAATTTTAATGAAGGTCAAAGTGTTATTAGCATCCCCCTTGTTTTAATTTTTTGGATTTTTACTTTTTGAGTATTTTTCAATAAAATACGCCTAATGATTTTTTTATTATTTTCTTTTGAACCTAAGTGTGCAAAAATAGAGGGAGATAACGAAAAATCAATGCAAGTGGATACTAAAGTGGAAATCTCACTCTCGTATCAAATGATGCATGCAAAGTAAAAGGACTTATAGTGCTTCCTAGCTCTCTCCATGCGAGATGCAAGGCAGAAATATAAATATCTACACTACATGCATGGTATGCAAAGTGTGAAATCACCCTAAATAAAAATTGTTATTGGCGTGAAGAAACAAATGCTAACTACCCAAAAATGGATCAGAATTGTTCGGTCTTGGAGACTCCTCAGTGTCCTCCACAACAGGTCCAACTAGCGTTGTATGGAGCCTCTCACGACGTGCGGTTCCAAATCCAAGTAATTAGCAATTAACATTTGACTAGGTCCAAGCGTAGAAAGCTATAGGTGCATGATTCTGATTAAGTTGTGGACCTAATTTACCGAGTCTAGCGATCCTAATGTCTATGGGCTCAATTACATAAAACAAATAAAAACAAGGCGGAAAGCACATATCACGAGAAACAAAATAAAAAGAAAGGCGAAGAAAACATGAAAACCCCCACGAGGCCCCTAGATGAACAAAACACCCGAGCAATATACATCATGAAATAGGAGTGTTCAAGTGTCCAAATTATTACAAATTAATTTACAAAAATAAAAATAAAACTCTCCTCATAAAAGAAAATAAAAAGTTATGTAGATCTGCTCTTCTCATTCTCTCTTTATCTCTCTCCCGCTCTCTCTAATTGGCCCACTAGAAGAAGCATCAATCTGCTCATGGCTCGGGTACGTACACCTCCCAAGAAGTAGTTGTTGTCATACGGTCCCTCACAGAAAATTCAACTAAGAAACAAGTGGTCAGACGTAGATAAGTAATTATAAACAATAAATAGTAGAAAATAAAAGAGAAAAATAGTGAGAAAATAAATATGTACAAAAATGCTACACTCTATTGCTCCCCAGCAGTGATATCATTTGAAATGTCAATCGGCCACAGGCGATCGTAAAGTGATCCACACAGGGCGGGACCTATAGTGCTGTTGATGTGGCCACGTTCGACCAACCGACAAATTCACCAATCAACCCACAACAAATAATATCGTAATGAAATCAAGTGGATGTAGAGTCAAGATTTAATATAAACCCTACAAATAAATGTATATAGTGAACAAGCAGAGTAGGGTGTCGAACACAGGGAACAAGTCGATGTAGTAGGTATTATTATTTATCACTAAATAATAATGTGTATATGTATATATTTATCAGTACAATTTTCTCTCGCTTAATATTTTTGTGGGTTTTAATTTTTTATTTTAATTTATATTTTTTAAATTTTAATTTTTATAATATTTTTTTATTTTTCTAATTTTTAATTTCTTTTTTCTAATATATAATAAGTGTATTTATATTACTATATAGTAATACTTATAATATAAGGTATATATAAACAATAAATATAATCTATATAATCATAAAATATAAGAAAGAACAATCCTTTATAGTTTTAAGGAATTTAAAATATATTATATGTTTTACAGTAATTAATAATATAAAATATATATAACTATATATGTGTATATAATACAATATAGGGTGTTCTAATTATAAATATATATATAATCAAATTTTAGAAAATAACATACTTTTACGTTTTTCAAATATTCGTCTGTTTTTGGTGATTTTTATTAATTTTTATGTATTTTCAAAATGAAAAATATCCCAAATCAGGGACTTTTTAAATAGGCCGAATTGTTTTGAGATTTAAAAATACTAAATAGGTCCAAAATTTCCCAAAACTAGTTTTAAAAATATAGGACAATAAAACTATTTTTTGGAATTTTTAAAATTATTTTGCATTTTTTAGGATTAGCAAGGGTATGTGATTTTTAGGGTTTTCTTTTGATTTTTTTTGTAATTTTTGGTCTATAGTGATAAATAGGGTAATAAATAGTAGGTAATTTTTTAGAATTTTTAGTGAAGGTTTATATTTTTGTATTTTTCAAGGCAAACAAGAAATAAACTTGCTCTTTTTTATTTTTAATAAATAGAAAATACGTGAAAAATGCTAAACAAAATATGCACCGTGAACAAGCATTTAATCAGGCATCTCCATCTATTTTTTCATGATTTTGGAACATGGAAAGTATTTAGAAAATAGAAATGAAAAATTTAAAATAAATAAAGCTGGTAATGGTATTTATGTAATATAAAATAAAGGCATGGGTACATGCAAAAACACCCAAAAGATTGAACTGAAATTTGATTTTTATATATTAAATAGAAATACTTAAAAGCATTGGGGTATACATGAAATTTGCCCAACTCACGCGGGGGGCACGTAAGCTGAGCTGGCAGAGGTCCAAAATGTAATATGCACAATCTACAAGGGTTCTTTTGCAATTTTTCCACCAACTTTTACATAAAGTTATACAAGATTATTTATGAAATACAAAAGGAGGAGGGGGTTTCTGTAAATTACCCCACTTAAGCGCCCACGATTTGACCGTTGTCTGCCTACCACTTGGACGATCCAACGCCTTTGGTTCTGTAACCCCTTCAATAAGAATGGACGACCCAGATTAGATCCGGGTTGTGTTTTTGATCTGATGGGCGAGGAAGGATCTGCAAAAATATTGAAGAACTTCGACCTAGGAAGCTTTGATATGATAGTTCTCCATCCTCCGGTGGTTCCTTCGAGATCTGGTGGTTGATATGAGTTGCATGGTGACCTCTACAAGTGTTGGTCGACTCCGGTGAAGTTGAAGTGGCTCAATGGAGGATCTGGGGGTGCTTTGAGCTCTATGTGACCTAGAGATGTTCCAGGTCTGATTCGTGGCTTCAGAGAGGTCCTTGGGGACTCGGACCTGCACAAAAGGGTTATGTGGCTCAAGGCGATTTGTCTCAACCCAAAAATGAAACTGATCGCAACGTAGATGGGTCTGGCGACTGAGCTCCGAAGAGCGGTGATGGGTGAAGCTTGACAACACTCTATTCAAATAGAATCGAGGGGGGAAATGATGGATCAAGGCAGCGAAAGTCACAGTGATGATATGTGGGTGGAATAGAGTCACGAAAACGGTCAGAAGACGACTGATTTCGCTTGGAGCCCAAGCTCCAAGTCAAATTAGGGATTTTTAATTAAACCTAAACTAAGCGATTAAATTCCTAATTAAACTGCGAAAAATAAACCTAGCAACTAAATTACCTAAAAATGCAAAAGAGACGGCCTCGATTCAGCCAAGGACTGAAGAGGCTGTACCATCCGGAGGTGCTCCAGCGGTGGTTTGATCTTTGCTCCGGCGAGGCTCCTCCTCGCTTCCAAATACCAGCCTTCGATTGTTGTCACCAACTAGAGGCCTTAAGGGTTGTTCAGAGGGACTAAGAGCGATGCAGGTGGGATCAAACTCAAAAAGGATGGAGAAGGTGAGTTTTTAAAGGCGGGAAAATGTCAAAGTTTGAGGTGGGATTGTGTGAACGGGCGAAGGGGTTGGTGAGCAGGGGATGGTCGGTGAAGGTGGCGAGCGTGCCGGCTGCAGGGAGGTGGAGAGCTCGAGGCGAAGGATGACGTGGAAGACACATGAAAAAGGGGGAAAACCACATGCCCATGACTCTGACAAGGAGGCTAGGGTTGGACGTACAGTTGATCGGAGGTCAACATTTGAAGAGACCTGGTTGGTCCAACCAGAAAAAAGAGAATAACAAATTCTTTATAAAATCATTTAAAAATAATAAATGAAGTAAATAATTTTTTTATTTAAACATAAAAATGTTTCTAATTTTTGTAGTATTTAATTCCTATTTTTATTTATTTTCAAGACTATTTATAACAAGTTAATATTTACATGTATAAGTATAGGTAAATATACCTATATTTTGGTATTTTTATTTTTTATGTGTAATATATATTTTATTTTATATACATGTATGTTATATATTTTTAATTTTTTAATTACACATATAGATATTTTTATTTTGTTTTTCTGAATTTATTTACATGCTTAATTAATTGTGTGCATTATTCTTATATGTATATAATATTATATTTCATATAGGTATTGAAATGTATGAATTATTTTTTTATTTTACTGGTTTTATTTTATTTTAATTATGGACATATGTTTCAAATAATATTTAAAATTTTATAAAAATTAAAGAAAATGTAAAATATAAAGAATAAATATATTGAAAAAAATACATGTATACTACACAATGTGGGCCCAAAATCTAACTTTTGCATCTTAACTCCAAAATGAATGAAACCACCTTCATTAAATAGTTTATTTAATTTTATAAAACAATAAACATGAGTTTGGTCAATTTTTTATACAATATGGAGAAGATATAGGTCTGCAAAATTTTCTTTATGACTTTTTATTTTATGTGTACCGGGTACAGTGTGCATTATTTTTCAGTGAAATCAATTTTGCATTTTTCTTTGTATTTTTATGTACAATATTAATGTGAGGGTTTTATTATTTGAGATACATAAGTAAAAAAATAAAATAGGTCCCAAAATGTAACAATTGGGCAATATAAATTAGGATTTTCTGTGCGATCTTGTACAATTGTTATGCCTTATCTCCCCCTACTTTATTCCTTGTTGACCTAGTCATCAAAATGACTAGGTCTCGGGGTCTAGGGTCACTCAGTGTCTTTGACACTTCATTCTTTTTCCTTTTATTCTCTTTATTCTTTTATTTTTGAATTAAATACAATATTCATACAGTATTTTATACAATATTTTATACAATATACAAAGTATTTCTTTTGACAAATTAATGAGATATACATGTATTTAGCTAGGTATTTTAAGGCCAAAATGAAATAATAACGGTGATGAAGTGAGGATTCATCGCCCACAGATCCACGACACTCATCAACCATCTCCCAAATACCACATTCACATTCGGAACATATATTCAAGATATATTTAAATGCAGGAGAATAATCAAAGCAAGTAAAGTAAAGAAAAAAACCGCATGAGTTTCTTTTTCATTTACATAACACCTGATATAACAAAAGAAGTTCCAATGTCCAGAAAATGTACATAACCAGTAGTGTGCATCAGAGTGTATACACACACACAAATCTCTGTATCTCAAAAAGTATAAAGCATAAGTAAAGTAATCACTACCAAAATACACACCATGTAAGGTGTAGCTAGACCTGCAAACACCTCAAGTAGTAGAGTCGCTCACTACTACTATGGTGGGTCATGTGAACCTATTGGACCACAAAGAAGAGGAGTACATTATAAGCAATTTCTCAATGAAGATTTATTCTATTAGAAAGGTAAAATAGTAACTGCAATAGGAAAGAAGTAAGTAGTTATAGAGATAGAAATTGAAAGGATGAACTAAAGCAAGTACACATTGAGTGTAACACTCTTTCTCAAGAGGAACTCTATCTGTGAACTTCAAAGACTCAGGTTATTATATCTCTTTAAGGTTATTATCATTATTATTGCCCAACATTATTGTTAATGAAGGAAATAGTATGTGATCTTGACCACGAGGGTCTTACATTATGACTCCAAAGATACAATGTATCTTAGGATTGGGGTGCCTCTGTAGGCATGTGATGAAGTAGATGCATCCTAACTAAGTTACCAACACTTTCCTTTACTAACCTAACAAGTCCATTTGAATTTACACTCTTACTTTTCAGATAAGTCCAATTGATTTCTAATTATAACTATTATTTAGATCTTTATCAACATGATTCCACGGTAACCAATTCCCATGCTACAAATCGCAAGTATAATCCACTGAGGCAACTCATTCGGGAAAACAACTAAAAGACCTCTGTGGCAGGCATAACTTAAGTAAGATCTGAGGCTAAGTATCTAATTCACCAAACTCACCATAGTCGAAAAACCTACAACTACCTTCCCATTTTTCTTTGGATATGGGACGAAACAGTAAGTGCAACTCCTTCGCTAACCACATTTTGGAACTCCCTTCATAGAATAAATATGAGTAAAAAAACTCGAGTGATAAGCTTGCATTAACCACTCGTATTATTTCTATGACTAAAAGAGAAGACTATCTACCACACATCATCGAACATTGTCACGTAACCCCTCAGGGAAGAGGCGAACCTATGTACCGTCCAATCCTCGCAAGGTACTTGGGAGTTGGGTCGAGGCCCACAAGCCGTCTACTCAGGGATCGAAAGGTGCTATTCCATCCCTTGCAATCACCAACTCCAGCTACTAAATCACCATGGAAAATCGCATCATGTGCAACATCCTCAACATGGAAGAACACCTTCATTGTGGAGACCAACTAACACTAAGCACACAGGGTCAAGGTTCCAACCATGACACCACAAATATATCATCTGATCATAATAGGTACCAAGTATGCAGATATGGAATTAGATACAAGATTGATCATGAACTCCACTTTAATACTCACTTTATTCTAACCCTAATTATAGTATAGAACAACTACATTTGATTTTCCTTTTATTGTTTATTTAGTGTTGGATTCTAGAGAGTCTACTGTAGTTAAGTAACTTCTAATGAAGATGTCTGTATATTCTTAATTGGCAATTACTCCTTTCATCTATTACCATTTTCATATGTAATTATGTTCAACAGATCATAAAGTGTGAAATAATCCTCTTTTCTTTCATTTTGAATCATGATTAATCTTGAAAATCATGATTTCTACTCCCAGATATTTAGTATGATATGTACACAATTAATATAATTGATTGTTTTATATCCTTAAGTTAAAATTTAAATATCAATCCATTCTGAATAGTAATGATCGATTAGTGTCGTGGGTTGGTGAGTTGGTGCTCCGATTGGTGTTCAATTTTTTATCTCATATTTGAAAATAAATTAGATGTGTGGATAAATCACTCAATAGGGAGAAATGTAACCTATATTTTATTTTTTTTATGATAACGGAATGTCAAACTCTAAGGTACTAAAAATACTAAAACCCTAATTTCTAACCTGATAAGTATTCAAAATGGACAAATAGTGGCTCTATTTTTTAATACTCTTTGAAATATTTCCAACAAGCCCAAGAACATTGAAAATGGAAACCATATGTGAAAGTTATACGTGAAATTTAGTGGCTTACAACTTTTGAACAGTAAATTGGGCCCTATAAAGGACTAAGTGGTTGAGCCACTTAGCAACTTGACCCTTTTCGCTCACCGAAGACTCATAAAAAGCCTCATCGGAGCTCTGCAACCATCACCGACCTCTGATCGACGATACGAGGGAACTGATTTGAAGAGTGCTTCGAGGTCCTCCCAGTTCTCATGTGTGTTTCACATGAGGGACCTCAAAATCGTCGACTTTGGGGTGGAAGAGATATCTAGAGAACGACCTCCGAAGGTACGAATTTTAGTTTTTGCCTTATTGTTGGTCACACACCTTTCACACGTCACGTATACGCCCTTTTCATGTCGATCCATTGTCCAGATTACCTAAAATTCCGCATGCAAAGCCGGATTTCACTTCTTATCATCATTTTATTTCACAATATTAGAGAGACCCATTGTATAGAAAAAATATTTCTCTGACAGATTCATCCCTGTGGTATTCTCTATCCAGACATGTGTTTAAATTTAGATTGGGAGAACAAACTTTAGCATCAAAATCAAAGTAGGAGCTCATTGTCTAGGTGTATGTGATGAATCCCCATTCATCACTCTTTATTCTTTTATTTTAGCTACAAAACCCTTGCAAAACACCATGTATATATGTGTAAATAGATTAATTTAGCAAAGTGCATGCATTGTGTAAATATTAATAATTAGCATGTTTTCGGTGCAAAAATAAAAGAATAAAGAGACAAAGAAAAAGAAGGAGATATTTAGAATAAATATCGAGTGACCCGAACCCAAGGGAGGGCCAAGCATTAGCCTGACCACAAAAGAACCAAAGTAGAGAGAGATAGGGCCATTCTCAATAAAATGCTCCTTCATGTACATATTTTATTTTACTAAAATAAAACAAAAATAAAAATAGGTTTTTATTAATGTGTATATACTTATAAAAATAAAATAAAAATCAGAAAAAAAAAGAAAAATAATAAAAATCATTTTCCACCTTGTATATATACCATGTACATATGTCTATAGATCTATTTATTTAACTAATGTAAATAAATCATAAAAATAAAATAAAAATACCTTTTTATTCCAAATTTTATGTTGTAAATAAATAAAATATAAAATTGGAATATTTGGACAAAATAAACAATTAAAAATAAAAATCAAAAATACATATGTGTATATACCTATATATAATAATAATATAATGTAAATACGTTATTTATTTTTCAAAAAAATAAATAAAAATCACTAAAAATACTTTGAAAAATAATAATCATTTTTCATGTTTAAACTTTTTCAAAATAAAATCATTTAAAAATTTTAATTGAATTTACAAATAATAAAAGCTCGGATTTTTCCAATTGGTCCACAGGGGATTGTTGACCCCGAATCAACTCTCCCCCGCGGACCCCCTTCCAGGCGGATCGTGTTGTCGACCCGTTTTCTCAGATTTTTCGTGAGATGATCCGACCTCCAAATAGCCAAACCCCGGGCTCCGATTGAAGTTCCCACATCCATGATTCACGCCTGGGTACATTTTTAGGGATACGTGCATCGATCCGCGTTCCCCATTCCCATCTTCTCGGACCTGCGCCTGTAGAAAACCTCTCATCCGGCCGACATTTCAATCGATCTTTGGTCTTCCCCCTCATCACCAGTGAGCTCCTCTCCCTCGCCTGAGTGACAGCCGTGCGATAGAGGGTCGAAGCGAGGCACGGGAAGCTGGGAACCACTGATCCGGCGGCTACACCGCCATGCTCCGCCGCGAGGTGAGCTAGAGCCTCTGAGCCGTCGACCCATCGAGGCGAAGACCCCCAGAGGTCCCTGACCTCTAGCACAGACACCATCCTTCACCAGGAAGTGTAGAGAACTTCTAGGTTAGGGTAGATTTCATTTGTTTGATTTTCGTTCAGTTAGCTCCGCCGCCGTCGCCCGCCATCTCCGATCACCCATCCTTCCATCCGACCGTTGATTCACATCCATGAGACCTCTTTCCATCTTCTTCACCCTTTCGTCCAACCCGGTTCGCCCAGGAACTGGGAGTTCGGTCCTCCTCATTCGCCGCTCGCCGGAGGACTACGCCGCGACCCATCTGACCGCCCATTCCACCTCTCACCGGGTCGAGGCACTTTGCCCTCGACACATCTATCGTTCTGTGCAGCTTGCAGGTCAAATCGACCTCATCTGGAGGTCGAGTCATTCGAGCACAGCAGCTCCGAGCCACCTTCGTCGCCGGAGCTCTCTGGAGCTCCTCAGTCTCAGCGGAGCATCCCAGGAGCTGCGGACCATCGTGGCCGATCTGTTCCCCATCTCAGCAGCTCCGGAGGCCCCTTCCACCGCGCACAGTGGGCCGACAAACCTTGCCGGCGAAGAGTTTTTGGAGGACCTCCAGACACCGTCCAATCAGACCCCCTCCGCCAGTTCTGATCATCGTCGTCCATCCGCGGAGCGTCTCCACCGTCCGATTCACCTGGGGGTCGATCCAGGACGTCCATCAGTGAAGAGGTGTCTTCTGTTCTCAGCCGTTAGATCTCCACGTGGCGCTTCCTCGTCCGTCGATCATAATAATAGGGGTAATTTCACTTAGGCCCCTGTCATTTTCTTATTTGTCGTTTAGTCATGTAAATAGTTTTAGTAGTTATTTTTATTTTGGAACATTTGCATATAGGACCTTAGGCTTTTAATATTTGCAAAATAGTCCCTGTTTATGTGAGACACATGCATCGACACGTGAGGGCGTGGTTAAATTGCACTTTTATCCTTGAACTTTTCGGTTGTTAGTGTTCGCATTTTTTTAAATAGGAATTATGCCCTTCCGTGTCTGAACCACGTGCTGCGCGCGTGTTATTATGGGATTTTTGCATAAGGGTCCCTGGACTTTCTTTATTTGTTACTGTTTGGCCCCTGGAAGTATGTTTTCTTGCATTTAGGTCATTGCTTGATGTGTGCCTTGTTTTTGTTGAATAAAATATCAATTGAACTCCAAATTAGGTGAAATTTGGATACGTGGCTCCTTCCACTGTGTAAAAATTTTCCTAATTTTTTGGGACATTTTTATTGCTTTTTACTATTTTAGAAAATCAAAAACACATATTTTTGCTACTGTTTGAAAAAGAAAATCAAAGAAAAATATCAAAACTTCTCTAAAAATTCTAAAAAAATTAGGGATAGTTAGTTTTGGTGTTTTCTACCTTCTATCCAATTTTTGGCTTATTTGGATTTATAAAACCCTAAAAACTGAAAAAACCTAAAAATCTTATAAAAAATCATTAAAAATTATATAAATTTCAAAAAAATATAAACACTTTTTCTATAGTTTATTTTTCGCATTTACTTTGCATAAAATTACCATCAGATTTTTATAGGCCAATTATATATTTTTAATTGGCCTTTCAAATCTGATTGTACATATTGCTCTTGTTTTCTCCTTTCTTGATTTTTATAAAATTAACTAAAAATTGAAAAATTCTGAAAAAATCACCAAAAATACTTAAAAATATAAAAACATAAAAACAATTTTTATTTGAATTTTTGACTTTATTTTCAGTGTCTTATAAATACTTGCTTGTTGCCTTTCTCATTTGTTTTATATTTCCTTTATAATTAAAAATCCAAAAAAATTAAAATAACTATTAAAAATCCACCAAAAATACATTTGTTTATTTTATTTTAGTTTTAGACTACTTCGTAGACCGTCTCAGCCATCTCGTGCTCCCTGAGTCCGACCCTGGTCGCTATACTAGGTTAATAAACTAGCGAGGACCGTTGTTTGTTTTTATTGTTTTATCTTCTACTTTGGTGGTTCTATATTTTTCTTGATTGATCGAGTCCCTCTATTCGGGTCGCAACAACACCGAACATTTTTTACCTTGGCTTGATAGTAAGAGCTCGATTTTTTGATCATCAGAATGGCACCGTTGCTGGGGAGCGCGGCTTAGTAGTCGTTGTTTTTCGTTTTTGTTCAGTTTTGTTTTCGCGGCTTTTTCCACAGCTTTTCGGTTTTCCACGGCTTTTCGTGGCTTTTTTTTCTCTGTTTTCTTTTTTATTTTTGTTTTTATTTTATTTTGTTTTATTTTATTTTATTTTTATCTGGTTTTATTTTGTGTGTTGATTTTATTTCTATTTTTGCATATATTTTCTCTTATTGCCTTTTCTTTTATTTTTATAATAATCTGGTTTGACACCTCTGTTCATTTTCTTACGAGGGCCTGAGGACCGAGGCAGCTCTTCTCGAAGAGTCGACGCAGCCGTGAGATTCGGAGGCGGTTCCCTTCTGCACGGAGCCGCAGGAGAGCGCGAGGAGGCGAGCAGGAGTGCGGGAGCTGTAGATAGTCGTAGATTAGCTTAGAGTAGTTTATCTTCCAGTCAGACCATTTTATTGTAATAATACATGTACCAGGACGTTCAGAGACAGTTGTGATTGCGGGGTCTGTTTCACCGAGCACCGGTGTGCTCGGGGGACCCCCATCGTGGTTTTGTTTTTACCGTTTTTCTTTTCTTTGATTTCACGGTGGATTTCTGTGCTTGAGCCCCTAGATTTAGGTTTTTATTTTTGTTGAGCCAGGTAGCCTTAGGTCCACATCCCTAATAAGAATATCTGTTCCTATAGCATACGTTTGGACTTAGGCAAATAAAACCGGTGCTTCACAATAATAGGAGCTTCTGTTTAGGATGGTTCTCGCACTGCATTCCATATAGATTAGTATTACATTTATACGCGGATCATAATTGCATGTAGACTGCTAAAGTCATGTACGTCTTCTATCTCGTGCATGCATCATTGATTTTATCGTGCATCGACTTTTCCGTTTTCCTCCCCCTATTTTTCTGGACTTAGGAATAAAAACGAAATCGGAAAATTCTTTAGACGATTTTTGGAAAATACATAAAAAGAAAAAACAATAAAACCAGGACTGCTAATCACACTTGACCTAAAAGACACCTCATTTAAAAATCTGTCTTGGGGAGAGTAACCCCCTTCTTGTTTGGTTTGGATGAGCGAGAGAGTGACCCGCATCCTAGGCTAGAGCCATATCTGATTTCTTGACTGACTACCGGCCTTTTATTCGGGACAGTCGGTTGAGAATATTGGATTCCTATTAGCTCACGTAATCGCTCTGAAAGACTGACTTGATCACCTAAATAAAATTGACAAGATAATTGACCGATCCCTTACGGTCTTCAGCTCAGTGTGCGTAGGTGAATCAGGAGTTTGCTTCTCATCTTGTGTGTTTTCAGATCCCTTCGGCCTTCTTCCCATCTATCTTCTCCATCTTTTCATCCCCCACCCTCCCTTCAGTCTTCTATTTCTTCCTCTCCTCTATCCCTGGATGATGGACCCCCCTCACTTATGGCTGACTCTTGCGACTTCTCCATCTTCTGACCATTAGTCCAGTCCACCTTCGAGGGAGGTCGTATCTCCGACCAACCTCCGATTCCCTCCCTCCCATCCCTTACATTCTTTTGGGCATGTTGTGCTACACGTCCGCGGAGATCAGAGTGACCAGATGTGAGACTCGGACGATGCCATTGCTGAGTTGAGAGTACACTCTGTTCACGATCTTAGAGAGCAGATGCGAGTATTAGATGTCTCCTATGCCAGCTTGATGGATGAGCAGAGAGGACAGGGAGCTCAGTCAGCTTCTACACTAGGTCCATTCATTATGGATTTGGAGCTTATTCAGAGACTGCCGATATTTTCAGGGGAGGTGCACGAGGAGCCCTATCTTCACCTGTCCTACTTCGAGGAGTTTAGCAGGACACAGTTCTATTCAGATATCACTTCAGAGGAGATGATGCTGAAGACCTTCCCATTCACACTTCAGGACAGAGCCATGAGATGGCACCGACGGTTGGGAAGGAGATTCTCTACGTGGGGAGAGCTATGCTGAGAGTTTCTACAGAGATACTTCCCCCAGCGTAGAGTACAGATGATGCGATCTTTGATCACAGAGTTTTCAGTACACCCCCAGGAGCCACTACACGAGGCATGGACGAGGTTTCTTGACCTTCTTAGGAGATTTCCCGAGCACGGACTTCTGCTGACAGACCTTATTGAGATCTCCATGCGGGGGATGACCACGGAATAGATAGCACTGGTGATTATCTCATGTGGCAGTTCACACCGCAGTTCCGACATTGACTTACTAGATACCATCTCGAGGTTACTTTCACAGAGACCATCTTCACGAGATGTCGTGGTCAGGACAACACATGAGGATGTTGCAGTACTAGTGTGGTGTGTCACACTACACGATGATACAGTTTCTACACACCAGTCCGAGGACTTGGATTCTGCAGCACCAGAGAGTACAGAGGAGATGCCTGTTACAGTGGAGATTCTGAACCAGAGTCTACTCGAGTTCCCGTTGGTCTTCCAGCTAGAGTTCGAGTCAGGCCCAGAGTTCTCAGTCAACGATTCTTGGATATCAGATCTTCTGATACTCCAAGAGACGGAAGAGCCCCCGCTACTACAACCATCGATCCAGCCTTTTCAGAGTCCAGCCCCGGATGATTCAGCTTCTTTTCTACAGAGACACTTCTCGGAGTTAGATAGACACCGTGACTCAGCCCAGTAGCCACAGCTCGATATAGGACACCACTTCGAGAGGCCAGACATTGAGAGTCCCATATTCGAGCCGTTTGTCCTCCACTTTGATGAGACAGATACACTCACTGAGGACCAGATGACAGCCAGCATTGCCGCAGAGCGAGGATTAGCCACAGCCACATTGCCAGCCTCCGCGGTGTTGACCAGTACCTTCTCCTGCTTCCAGATTGACGAGAGCCAGATTTCAGATTATGATGCAGCCTGGTGCACAGAGTGGGTCCTCTACAGCAGCGCAGATGCCCTTCTAGATCCCGATCCTCTATTTCTCACTGATGATATTGCATTTCTCCCCGAGGGTTATCTGCGGGAGAATGCCACACACGATGAGCACTCGGTTTCACATTCTGAGAGTGTATCCGATCTGGAGGATCACAAAACCGAGTCTTCCGATCTTTTTGATTCTGAGTCTTCTCACCTCGACGACCCTCGCGAGAATGAGTCTATCCTTGAGATATTCGATGATCTGTCTTATTTCTCTTCATTATATACATCGGATATTAATTTCCTTAGAGAGTCTCCTGATCTTCACTTTCGATACCTCTTCGAGACACTGATTGACGTGGAGGATTCTATGACTGATCCATCCTTCTCCACGTTTCATTTCTTCGGCTCTACACTTCCACTCCAGTCTGATCCTGAGCCGACGATTTCTTTTGTGCTACTGGATCCCGAGTCCCTACTTACATATCCTTGGCCGGTAGCAGACACCCGCCTAACTGCATACCTGGGTGTCATTCTTTACACTGTTGATTTCGTCTTTGTTCTCATACCGAGACTGCGACGACAGTACGTCATTCGCCTTACAGATGTCGTCCTGATCCTTGACACAGCTTTGTCCTAGCCTTTACGCCCATCTAGGGGCGTAAAACCTAGCTCTTGTTGAGAGGCACCTCAACATTGTACATTTTGTATATATGTGTTTCGTCGTAATTAGATATTTCTTTCTTCCGTGTTTGTTTTCACCCCAGGTCTCGCTTAGGATTATCTTTGCTATACTTAGGATACACCTCATCCTAAGTATAGGGGGGTGGAAACACCGAGTTGTTCCTTTCGTTTCGTTTCATCACTTCTGTTGTTGCCTATAGTTAAGGATTCTTCACCTTAAGTATAGGGGGAGTGATGCCCTTGTATATACTTGTTTTCTTTGTGTTTTTCTACCTTTGTTTTGCTGCCTATACTTAGGGATATTTTACCCTAAGTATAGGGGAGGTAGACCCTATACATTCTCACTCGGCTTTCCCTTCGTGTACAGCATGCTATACTTAGGATTATTTGATCCTAAGTATAGGGGGAAATACTGAGATCCTATTGCATTTCTATTCTTTCATTCGTCTTTCTATATAGCCTTCCTTTTTACTTCCCTATACCAAGCACGAGTTATGTCTTCTTCATCGCTCTTGACTCTGAGGACATCGTTCGAGCTAAGTATGGGGGGTGTATATATTCCATATATACTTTAGCCATAACTCGTACTTTGTGTGAGTGTGTTAATAAATAAAAATGGCTAAAATCCAAAAATCCATAAAAATTAAAATTTTTCCTTGTAAATAAAAATTCTTTTATTGCACATACATAGCTAGTTGTACAAATTTTTTTTGTAAAAATCTTTTGTGTAAATAGCTTGTAAATATTTTCATATAAAAATTATGTATATAGTATAAAATTTTTGTAAAATGTTTTGAAAATCAAAAGTTTGCAAAAACCTTGTGTAAATATGTGTACGTATTTTGCAAAACTTGCATTCATGCATACATCCATGTTTTCGAAACATTTTTCAAAAATTTTGCACATGTGTAAATAGTTTGTAAATAGCATCTTTGTAAATATTTGTACAGTTTTTCCTGGATCATCGTTGACATTTAAACTAGCCTGGAATTAAATTGGAAAATGGAGCTTGATTAAGATCTTAATCTACCTAATTTTAAGAGGAACCTTATAGGGCTTAGGGTTGAGACTTTTCAGGTCCATGGTGACTTAATTCTTTGAGTCCACTAGGCTATGATCATATGTCATCTCGATGAGCCTAAGTAGAGCACTTAACAACACACACATGACTCATATAGACAATGGCTTGACTTGGACCCGCACTTTACACCGAGCTCTCTATGGATGAGGTGGTGAGGTGGCAGTCATCCTTGACTTGGGGTAGCATATGAGGGTAGTACTTCTAGGCGGAACCTCTCTTCTTCTTATAGTGAAGGAAGTGCGTCTCAACTTGGTCTGGTTGCCATGAGGTCTAACGACAGGAGTTGTGGGTTGCAATAATGCTTCAAAAGAGGGATAGTCTACTGGCTCAAGAGGAAAAACTCCTTATGTATATATGTTGCACTTTGTAGATATGTTGTATATATGCACATCAAAAAAATATGCAAAAAGAAAATAACTCCAAAAAAGTGGTGGGTCTGAGAGAAAATGATAATCCCACCGGAGTGTATATAGTGCAATAAGCAAAGCTTGAGACTCATGTTCCATCTTATGAAGCTTGCATCAGGGAGACTTAGCTACACTGGTTGAGCTCCCAGGGATACATGGCTACACTGGCCATGGTCCATTCTCTTCTTCCCCCTCTTCTTGAACCGGTTGAACTTGAACTTAGAAGGGAATACCCCGCTCCTCAAGGAAAGAGTGGCCAGACTAGGGCATTAGAGTTACCTTGTTGGGGAGGATTGTCATTTTGCTACTTCTGAGGTGGAGAGCTATACCTCACTTGCACTGTGCAAGGAAAGATTCATGATCTTCAGGGTTTGTGTATGTAGACTTGTTCTGATATGGATTATTGAGGAGTCTTGACTATAGATTAGTGGATCTTAGAGGTTGTTAAGTTTTAAACCTAAGTCCAAATAAGGTTCCGACACATTAATAATCCAAAGATCTGATCGAGCTCCATATTTCAATTTTAATGAAGGAAAGTTTAATAATCAGCTTTGATCCATGCATTTTCCCTCCTTTTTCTTTTTCCTTTCCTTTTTCTTTTTCCTTTCTTTTTTACTTCTTTTTCAAATAAGTGTTTGCTAAGGGACTAGCAAAGTTAAGTATGGGGGGGTGATGAGTCCCCATTCATCACTCTTTACTCTTTTATTTTAGCTACAAAACCCTTGCAAAACACCATGTATATATGTGTAAATAGAATAATTTAGCAAAGTGCATGCATTGTGTAAATATTAATAATTAGCATGTTTTTGGTGCAAAAATAAAAGAATAAAGAGACAATGAAAAAGAAGGAGATATTTAGAATAAATATCGAGTGACCCGAACCCAAGGGAGGGCCAAGCATTGGCCTGACCGTAAAAGAACCAAAGTAGAGAGAGATAGGGCCATTCTCAATAAAATGCTCCTTCATGTACATATTTTATTTTATTAAAACAAAACAAAAATAAAAATAGGTTTTTATTAATGTGTATATATATTTATAAAAATAAAATAAAAATCAGAAAAATAAAAAGAAAAATAATAAAAATCATTTTCCACCTTGTATATATACCATGTACATATGTCTATAGATCTATTTATTTAACTAATGTAAAAAATCATAAAAATAAAATAAAAATACCTTTTTATTCCAAATTTTATGTTGTAAATAAATAAAATATAAAATTGGAATATTTGGACAAAAATAAACAATTAAAAATAAAAATAAAAAATACATATGTGTATATACCTATATATAATAATAATATAATGTAAATACGTAATTTATTTTTCAAAAAAATAAATAAAAATCACTAAAAAATACTTTGAAAAATAAGAATCATTTTTCATGTTTAAACTTTTTCGAAATAAAATCATTTACTAATTTTAATTGAATTTACAAATAATAAAAACTCGGATTTTTCATATTGGTCCACGGGGGATTGTTGACCCCTGGTCAACTCTCACCGCGGACCCCCTTCCAGTCGGATCGTGTTGTCGACCCGTTTTCTCAGATTTTTCGTGAGATGATCCGACCTCCAAATAGCCAAACCTCGGGCTCCGATTGAAGTTCCCACATCCATGATTCACGCCCGGGTACATTTTTAGGGATCCGTGTATCGATCCGCGTTCCCCATTCCCATCTTCTCGGACCTGCGCCTGTATATAACCTCTCCTCCGGCCGACATTTCAATCGATCTTTGGCCTTCCCCCTCATCTCCAGTGAGCTCCTCTCCCTCGCTTGAGTGACAGCCGTGCGAGAGAGGGTCGAAGCGAGGCATGGGAAGCCGGGAACCACTGATCCGGCGGCTACATCGTCGTGCTCCGCCGCGAGGTGAGCTAGAGCCTCTGGGCCGTCGACCCATCGAGGCGAAGACCCCCGGAGGTCCCTGACCTCCAGCACAGACACCATCCTTCACCAGGTAGCATAGAGAACTTCTAGGTTAGGGTAGATTTGTTTTTTTTGATTTTCGTTCAGTTAGCTCTGCCGCCGTCGCCCGCCATCTCCGATCACCCATCCTTCCATCCGACCGTTGATTCACATCCAGAGACCTCGTTCCATCTTCTTCACCCTTTCGTCCAACCTGGTTCGCCCAGGAACTGGGAGTTCGGTCCTCCTCATCCGCCACTCGCCGGAGGACTACGCCGCGACCCATCTGACCGCCCATTCCACCTCTCACCGGGTCGAGGCACTTTTTCCTCGACCCATATATCGTTCTGTGTAGCTTGTAGGTCAAATCGACCTCATCTGGAGGTCGAGTCATTCGAGCACAGCAGCTCTGAGCCACCTTCGTCGCCGGAGCTCTCCAGAGCTCCTCAGCCTCAGCGGAGCATCCCATGAGCTGCGGACCATCGTGGCCGATATGTTCCCCATCTCAGCAGCTCCGGAGGCCCCTTCCACTGTACACAGTGGTCCGGCGAACCTCGCCGACAAAGAGTTCTTGGAGGACCTCTAGACATCGTCCGATCAGACCCCCTCCGCCAGTTCTGATCATCGTCGTCCATCCGCGGAGCGTCTCCACCGTCTGATTCACCCGGGGGTCGATCCAGGATGTCCATCAGTGAAGAGGCGTCTTCTGTTCTCAACCGTTAGATCTCTACGTGGCGCTTCCTCGTCCGTCGATCATAATAATATGGGTAATTTCACTTAGGCCCCAGTCATTTTCTTATTTGTCGTTTAGTCATGTAAATAGTTTTAGTAGTTATTTTTATTTTGGAACATTTGCATCTAGGACCTTAGGCTTTTAATATTTGCAAAATAGTCCCTGTTTATGTGAGACACGTGCATCGACACGTGAGGGTGTGGTTAAATTTCACTTTTATCCTCGAACTTTTCGGTTGTTAGTGTTCGCATCTTTTTAAATAGGAATTACACTTATGCCCTTTCGTTTCTGAACCACGTGCTGCGCGCGTGTTATTGTGGGATTTTTGCATAAGGGCCCCTGAACTTTCTTTATTTGTTACTGTTTGGCCCCTGGAAGTATGTTTTCTTGCATTTAGGTCATTGCTTGCTGTGTGCCTTGTTTTTGTTGAATAAAATATCAATTGAACTCCAAATTAGGTGAAATTTGGATACATAGCTTCTGCCACTGTGTAAAAATTTCCCTAATTTTTTGGGACATTTTTATTGCTTTTTACTATTTTAAAAATCAAAAACACATATTTTTGCTATTGTTTTAAAAAGAAAATCAAAGAAAAATATAAAAGCTTCTCCAAAAATTCTAAAAAAATTAGGGATAATTAGTTTTGGTGTTTTCTACCTTCTATCAAATTTTTGGCTTATTTGGATTTATAAAACCCATAAAAATTGAAAATCCTAAAAATCTTATAAAAATCATTAAAAATTATATAAAATTCAAAAAAATACAAACTCTTTTTCTGTAGTTTAGTTTTTGCATTTACTTTGCATAAAATTACATCAGATTTTTATAGGCCAATTATATATTTTTAATTGGCCTTTCAAATCGGACTGTACATATTGCTCTTGTTTTCTCCTTTCTTGATTTTTATAAAATTAACTAAAAATTGGAAAATTCTGAAAAATTCACCAAAAACACCTAAAAATATAAAAACATAAAAACAATTTTTATTTGAATTTTTGACTTTATTTTGAGTGTTTTATAAATACTTGCTTGTTGCCTTTCTCATTTGTTTTATATTTCCTTTATAATTAAAAATAAAAAAATTAAAATAATAATTAAAAATCCACCAAAATACATTTATTTATTTTATTTTAATTTTAGACTACTTCGTAGGTCGTCTCGACCGTCTCGTGCTCCCTGAGTCCGACCCCGGTCGCTATACCAAGTTAATAAACTAGCGAGGACCGCTGTTTGTTTTTATTGTTTTATCTTCTGCTTTGTTGGTTCTATATTTTTCTTGATTGACCGAGTCCCTCTATTCGGGTCGCAACGACACCGAACATTTTTTACCTTGGCCCGATAGTGAGAGCTCGATTTTTCGGTCATCAGTATGATCGACCATGCAAATGGTATATTGATTATGTATGATCATCCATGCCATTTTGCAAGATCGATCAGTCATGGTCGACCAACCCAATGACACTAATCGATTAGCACTGATCACAATAGACTTTGACTAATCCAAACTTGGGAAATTAATAATTAATATAGTAAATTAACTATGCATGTGTTTTTTGAAGTTGAGCTTATTCCATAAGGGTTAAACTGGACTCAATTAGAATGGAAGGGGAGGAAATCAAGGCTCTTGATCGACCATGCGAGTTGACGAAGGAATCAATGCTAATCTTCTTATACTAATCAACATGAAATCTATACTAGATGAAATGAGCCATTTCCTTAGTGAATGTTGGTCATCTATATCCATTAATTACATAACTATAGTGAGACCAATTGAAACTTAACCTTAATTAGTTAATTAAGGAATCATGGAAGATGATATGAATTCTAATTGGATAAGAAATGAGTTTGGGTAACTAAGTGAAAGCCATGATCAATATTTTATCTAACTTTGAGTTTAAGTACTTGAATCTAAATGGCATCTGTTTGTGCCATGGTTTGAGCCATTGCCCCATGTGCCTTGTGTGTTGGAGGTCTCCACAATCGAGGTGTTCTCCCGTGTTGAGGTTGTAGCATATGGTGCGGTTTTCCCGTGTTTCTTAAGTAGTTGGAGCAGTGACTACAAGGGCTGGGCTAGCACCCTTGGATCCTCGGGTAGAAGGCTAGATGGTCGCGATCTATGTTGCGTTAACTGGGTGACGCATAGTTCTCGATGCCGCCTCTGTATGCTTGCCGGGTTGCCACGAGACATCGCTCTTACGAGATACATACTTGGTAGTTTGGTCTTCGCTTTCAGACATAGGATTAATATGAGGGGCTAATGAGGGTTGATTAATCGAATGGGTTATTCGTATTGGTTTCATGAGGGGAGTTCTGGAATATGGTTAGCGAAGGAGGTGTTCTTATTAGTTTGCCCAGTTCGGAAGAAAATGGAAGGTAGTCGTAGGTCCAACTACAAATTGATTCGAAAACTATATCCTAAATTCCAGATCTTACTTGAGTTGTGCGTACTGTCGAATACTCTTACCGATGTGTAGTAGTTGTCGAATGAGTTGCTTCGGTTGGGCCTACCATACTTGTGTTGGGTTACTTGAGAAAGAGTTATGTTGGACATCAAATAGACTCGATTAAAATATGATTAACTCTGGAAATCAACTGGACTTATAAATGGCATGAGAATGGTGAACTAGCATGTAAACAGAAGGTTAGTATTATGATGCATCTACTTCATGCATGCCTATAGAGGCACCCTAACCCTAAGATATTATGTATCTTGAAGTCATAATATGAGACCCTCATGGTCAAAGACCGTAGACTATTTCCTTCATAAACAAGAATGTTGGGTAGTGATATTAATATTTTAATATCCTTAAAGAAAAATAATAACCTAAGTATTAGTGTCCACTAGTAGTGTTTACTTGTGATAGAGTGTTTACGTTCTTGTGTACTCACTTCACTTGTCCTTTCAGTTTCGTAATTACCATTGCTAGTTACTTCTTTCCAGCTATTGTTGATGTTTTTACCTTTTATTTGAATATCTCCTTGCTGGGCAACTTTACTCATAACGAATGCTCTTCCTTTGGTCCAACAGGTTCGTAGGACCCCCACCTCAGTAGTGTACATCTTTGTTGATGATGAGCCTACAGGTCCAACAACACTATACATGGTGTGTACTTGTGGTGTTTGTAGTGGTTATTTCACTCATGCTTTTGTAGTTTTGAAAGACACTAATATGTACATATGTTCCGATGGGCAGTTACAAGTGTTCTATATTTTGTGGATATGGTAATTGATATTTCTTTTGTCATATCATGTTATCTACTAAGTGAACTATGCGCATGCAGTTCTTTCTTTACTTTACTTTCTTTGCTTATTCTCTTGTAATTGATATATTTGTTGAATAGCACGTTCCGAATGTGAATGTGGTGTTTTTTATGATGCTTGCTAAGTATTATGGATCTGTGGGGGTGTGACACAAAAACTTTCAGAAAATGTGGTTGAATGTAACAGGTGCTTTGATTTAGTATCTGGATTTTTGTCTCGAATTTAAAAATAAACTAGATGCATGGATGAAACATTCAATAAAGAAAAATCTGACATAGATTTAATATTTTTCTGATCATGGAAACTCTTAGAAAGTATGATCGAATGCAACATGTGCTCTGATTTGGTGTCCAAATTAATTTTTCAAATTAGAAAATAAATTAGATGCATGGATAGAGTATTTACTAATGATAAATCTTACACATGTAACATAGTTTTCATATCACGACAATACAGTAGGAAATCCGACTTTGCATGTGTTATAACAGGAAACCCGAATGCCAAGTCGATAAGAAAATGACATAAATGGGTCTCGTGGACCAATAACAAGGTGGATGGGTGAGATCCGTACCTTAGCGGCTCATTCCCCGAATTTCTCCTCCACCCAAAATCGTCAATTTTGGTGTGGTGCTTCGCATGAAATGCATGCGAGCACGACAATGACCACATGTCCTCACTACAAAAAAGACGCATTTGGCGTGCACGTCTTTGTGTGCCCTGGGAGAGCACATGTGCTCGCCCGACTCTTATCGAGCACAGGAGGACCGCATGTGGTCGCCCATGCGGCTCGCTGGTTTGAATACTGAGGAGCGGTCAGGTGGCACGCGTATGCCAATATGGGCGAGCACTTCTATTGCACATGTGCTCGCCTGTACGTGCTCGCCCACTTGAATTTTTATGAGCGGAAATGCGAGCGCGTGCAAATATATGGGCGGGCACTAGCGAACGGCTGGGCGAGCACATAAGTGTGCTCGCCCAAACCTTAAACATAACATCGACCTCCATCTTCTTCCTCATTCTAACTCGCATTTCCCCCCAAAACATCCCCTCCGGCGATCCCTGGACGATTGTCTCCGCCACCGGCGACCTTCCTTTGTGTGTTTCAAGTAGATAGACATCTACCCTTCAGTATATTACTTCATCCTTTATCTCATTTTTTAACATCTCATTGCATATTACTCTTGTTTGGATAGTTTTATGTTTTCAATTTTTTGTTTTATTGTTTGTTATTTTGTATACATTCTTGTATTTGAATGTGTTTTCTATGTTTAAGATAAGACTTGTTTAATATATTCTTGTTATACTTGATTGTGGTTGCCTCATTTATATGTAAAATTTTATGCGTGGTAGGTGTTCGATTAAATGACACAACCAATAATAGGTCTAAACTTTGTAGTATATGAAGGATAGAAAGTCCCTTATAACATTTATACTTATTAGTATACCTTGTTGATTTTTTACAATTGCAAAAATTACGAAATAATAATATCATGCCATGATATTGTATATTTGTGCTTAAATAATTAACATTAGGTATAACTTGTGAATAACATTAGGTATAATTATCTCCATGCCTACAAACATCCTCTTCATTGAGTGTTCATATGAGTTAGACTATTTCATATAGTGTGGATATGAGATATGATAAACACCAACATTCTTCTGTGATAATTTATTGTCACATTAAATTCTAGTTAATGTGACCAAGTATATCACATTAACTTGTAGTTAGGTTGATGATAAGGCTAAAACACTAACCATGAATTACTATTAAATCACACAAAATCATTCACACACAGTGCGTCCCTCCACACCGGGTGGTGTGTGGCCCTGCACACCGGGAGGCGTGTGCAACACATTGGAGGATTTGATCACCTCCAACTGTGTTATATTTTTTTATTTTTTGCACAGTACTATTGGACTCACTTTGGGATAGCTTATCACAATCCAATGGCTGTGGATTTTGATATTTACAGGTAGAGAAATCTTTTTTTGCAGATATACATCCAATAATATTCATTTAAACACTTTATTAGGCACTAATTTAGGATTACACTTATCCATATCCCCATCGTTAACCAATCAAATTTACGTAAATGCCCAGTTAACATAAATGAATAAATATTTTAAGATTATTTTATAGAATCATTTGTAGCACGTACAAATATATGAAGTAAAGTGATCTTAAAGTATTACATTTAATTTAGCTTTCCTTAATTCGGAGATCCCGAACTAAGGGGGTCCGTAAGGATTCAAACTTATTAAAAGGTGATTGTTGTCACAAGCTGTCTGCTTCTGATGGAAATTCGGTTCCATAACCCCTTCTTCTTCGATATACAAAATCAATCATAATTTACTATTGAAATAATTACTAATATGGTTATTTTGAAAGTTGATTGTGATTGATTTTTAAGGTATACAGGAGATATACAGGGTTATGCTGCCGAATTTTCCTCAAAAATAAGCAAGCATGTGACAATGAGCATCTTTTAGTAAGTTTGAGTCCTTATGGATGGGCTCAAGTGATAATATAATTAAGACACTTCTCTTCTCATCTTTTAGAGTAAGTATAATATGTTTAGGTCAACAATGAGTTAGGATTAGGTTTTCTTCATATGTTCTCCTAAATTAATTCAAAGTTTAACCTTCCCATCTCATTTGACAATATGAATTGTTTCATTCAAGTTGATCAATATGACTAATAGAGAGTGGATGTACAAGCGTGTAGTAGATGGACGTGTTACGGATACCTTTCAGGAGGTGTTCGGGAATTTATAGAATTTGCTTACGCACATGGTTCTCGTGTTGTGGATTCAGATGGAACTATCTTGTGTCCGTGTCAAAAATGTCGTTTAGTGAGGAAGAGATCTAAGGATGAACTCAGTTACATCTTTATAAAATGGGTTTCATGGAAGAATATCAGATTTGATAGAGGCATGGTGAGGATTACGAGGACAAGATGAATGAGTAAAAAGAAGCGGACGATATTAATCCATTTGTAGATATGGTTATGGACGTTGCGGGTCCCGATTTAACACAGCTTGTCTAAATGATGAGGAACCACATGGAGAGTCTGTAGACTTCTACGAGCTGTTGAAAAAAGTAGAAGAGTCATTACGATTGGGTTGCAAGACATATTCAAAACTCTCTGTGATTTGGACCTTCTATCGATGAAGATGGAGTATAATATGACTGATCGTAATTTTGATGCAATGCTTAAATTATCAAGAAAATGATACCATAAGATGCAGAATTACTTGATAATTATTACAAAACCAAAAAGATGATAGGAAAGATGGGTTTAGCGAAAGTTAAAATAGTCTCTTATATAAATCACTATATTTTATATTACGGTGAACATCAGCATTTGATACGGTATCCTGAATGTGATGAGCCAAGATACCATGAAGCAAGTAAGAGTGGGTCAAAAATCTCAAGAAAGATTTTACGTTATTTCTCGTTGACGTCGAGATTGAAACGGTTATATTATTGCAAAGAAATGATGAAGCATATGACATGACATGTGGAACATAAAGTCGATGAGTACATGGAGCATCCATCCGAGTATGATTGTTGGAAAGTATTGATGTTAACTTTTCCTACGTTTTCTGAAGAAAAGAGGAATTGCGTTATAGGTTTATGTATATACGGGTTTAATCCTAATAAAAGAAGTAAAGATTACTCTTGCTGGCCAGTAATGACAACATCATACAATCTACCCCCATGGTTATGTAATAAGAGACATATTATGCTTCTATCGTTGCTGGTGCCAGTACCTACACATCCGGGAAAATACATCGATGTCTCTTTACGTCCTCTCATAGATGAATTGAAAATGTTATGCGTCAATGGAGTAGATACATATGATGCAAATAAAAGTCAAATATTTAACATGAAAGTAGCTCTACTTTGGATTATAAATGACTTCCTAGCATATGGAATGTTATCTGGATGGAGTACACATTGACATAAAAGTTGCCCATATTGTATGGTAAGTACTAAATCGTTCCAGCTTCAACACGGCCAGAAAACATATTTTTTGATTGTCAGAGACATTTTCTTTCAAACAATCATCCATATCGAAGACAAAAACATGCATTTAAAAATAATACAATTGATCTTACAAATCCGCCGCCGTTTAAGACCGGTGATACGATATTATTAAGCTTGGAAGAATTGGAGAAATCAGCCTTACAGAATGGGGATAAAACAAAACATCTTCCTGGTTTTGGTGACAGTCATAACTAAATTAAAAAGAGTATATTTTGGGAATTACCATATTGGAGTAAGCTATTGATACAACATAACTTAGATGTTATGTATACAGAGAAAAATATTTTCGATAACATATCTATGATGTTATGAATGTAACCGGACGCTCAAAAGATACAGTAAAGTCTCGTCGTGATTTACAAATCATATGCAATCGGACAGAGTTGCATATAAAGGAACATGATAATGGAAGGGTTGAACTTCCTAAAGCGAAGTATACATCAGACAGAAATCAAGCGATGTATCCATTTGAAAGGTATTTATAAATATTAAATTCTTTTTTATTCTTTAATATATGAATAAAATGTTTACATGTTTTACATAGGTTAATGTTCTTTCTCAAAAGAAAGGTCCGAAATAAAAGTAAAGTTGAAGGATCAATAAGTTCGCAGTATATTTATGAGGAAGTTGCAACATTCTGCGCTAGGTATCTTTCGGAAGATGTTGAGATAATCCACAACAGATTTAGGAGGAATGAGACAATTTACTCGGAGGAAGAACCTTGTATCAGTATCTTTCGTCAATCCACTCAGCTCATAGGAAAGGCACCAGAACATTTCTTATCGAAATATGAGAAAGATGCTGCATAGTTATACGTATTAGACAATTGCGAGGAAATAACATCATATGTTCAGTATGTATCTGTATTACTTTATGTATATACGCGAATTCCCTTCTACGTAATATTAATATTTATTTTATATATTTTAGGGAATTTAGAAAGAAAATTGTCGAAGAAAATCCTATGTATTCAGATGACGAAGTTCTGAGCATCTATAAGAATTAATTTTCAGCTTGGTTTAAAAACCGGACAAAACAATTGGATGGCGGTGATTATTATACACATATTTTAAAGTATTTTGGAGAATGTCTGGTTTATAAGGTCCGGTCTTACAACTCTTGCTGCAGTAATGGTTATCGTTTTCATACCTTCAATTCGGGTAAATATTTAACAACTCAGAATCACAGAGTAATGGTTCGTAGATCTTGTTATGAGGAAGATCATATGAATTATTATGGAGTATTAAAGGAGATACTAGAAGTAGAAAATAGTATTCTAGGCTTTAATAAAGTAGTTCTCTTTCTGTGTGATTGGTACGAACCCAATGGATGCGTAGTACTCGATAAGAGAAATAACATTGTCGATGTGATACCAAGAAAATTTATACGTAGATTTGAACCCTTCACTTTAGCTTCTCAAGCGGACCAAGTGTTATCTCTCACAAGTGTCAAAGAAGAGAAAGAGCGTTGAAACTTTAAGTGTCATGAAGATAAATTCTCGAGGCTATATTTCTAATGAATATACTCATCATGAAGATGATATAGATGAAGCATTCACACCGACTCATGAACGAATAAACATGATAGAAGAAGTCCCAATCATCGAATCGATTTGATTGGCTGATAATGAGGTGTTATGTGTTGACCTACAAGATGATTCAAAGTTCTCAATGATGATTCAGAAAACTCAGAAATCGAAGAAATATGCTTTAATCCAATAGAAATACATGATGAAGATTATTTGTAAGTTTTATTAAATTATTATACTCGAATTAGTAAAAATGTTCGTTAATAACTTTGTGATTAACCATTACATCATCATTACAGTCATGACAGGTTTTGGACGTGGCGGATCTCATGGATCTCATCGATCCAATCGTCCATCCTCCTCAGACACACCTTCTTTCAATAGGCAGCCAACCCCGGATGTTGTTTTAGATTTACAGTTTGACGAGGTCCGACAGGTCATAGCCTACTACGAGTCCCTTGGTTATCCTCCTCCACCTTTTTATGGAGGCGCCTATCGAGATCCATCTACCTCAGTCGCTCCTGCTGCATACCCGGTCCCAGTCGCGATACATGCACGGACCTCGATGGATTTTGATTCTCCTTCTTCTGGACGTCCGAGCACCTCCATGCCTTTACCTACTGGAGCTGGACAGACTTCGATGTCCTACCCTTTGTCGGAGGTTACGATGGATGGGAAGGTATGATTTTAATAAATTTTATCATTTTAACTTTACCAAACAAACAGATTGTATATTATTTACAAATTTTACAAAAATATACAGGGATTTTTTGAATAGCAACAGGGTGGCAAAGGAAATAACCAACATAATCAAGACACACTTGAGTAACATGCAATTTTGATGGTGTCGCATCCCTGCTACCGAACAGGAGAGATTGTTTGAGATGTTTCTGGTAAGAATAATTTTTAGAAATGACAGAATTTTTTTGTCACGTTTTCTTCTAATATTTTACAGTAATTTTCAGAGTAGGTATCACCTAGGTCTGGGTCTGGGGAAGGAGGTTTATCGTCAAGCCTTTATTCGTTTGGTGGAGAAGACAATGAGCAATACATTTTTCAAGGTAAGGAGAGACTCGCATGCAAAGACGGGATACGAGGAGATGAATTTTGAGGAGATGAAGAGGTTCCCGCCAGCCTGGTGCACGGAGGATAGGTATTGTATTACTTCAATAATTTATGATGTAATTTTTAAAATCATTGATATTCATGATATATTCATTGCAGATGGGTGGTTTTTTGTGATGCATTCATTGCATATGCTGAGTTTGGAAGGAGATCAATGACAGGAAGGGTAAACCCCAAAAACAAAGGATTAAATCGACAAGTAGATCTAAAAGCCACAATCAGATTAGAGCGGAGGTGGTACTTTAATTTAAAATTTACTTTTTCAAATTTAACTTAATATAATACCATTTTGTTATTAATTTTTAAAATTAATTTTTAGGCAACTAGGTTGGAAAGAGAACCCTCATTTCAGGAGTGGTGGTCTAGGTCTCACATGAGTGGGAAAAAAGAGAGTCTCAATGGTCCACTCCTAAAGTAGGAGAATTGTTGGTTAGTCTTTTAATTTAATTGCAATTGAAAGATATATTATAACTTATTCTTCTCTTTTTCAATTTGTATTTCATGGTCTTTATTTAGCACTGTCTGCAGAAAAATGAGGTGGTGATCCAACTGGGGAGAAACCACAATTTGATAAAGCAATTTGAAAGCAAGTATAGATAAAAAATTAATTTACTATATTCATGTTTTATATATATACATATTAAATAATCAAAATTTTATAAGGTATTGGAGGAGAGGGTCGTTGTGGTGAACAGGAAGTAGACGCTTGGTGGTCTTCCTCCATACTATGTGGAGGAACATCATCATTCATATTCTACGTACATCCAGCCGTTGTATACACAACCACAATCGTCGCAACCATCATTGCAAATGGAGTCGCAGATGACGATGATGGTGGAGCAGGTGACGAAGCACCGAGAAGATTTTACAGCGTACACGTAAGTATTCTACTAAGAATGAGTAATAATTTCATATTTCTATATCTTTAAATGCATATCACGTGTATATATCTTCCATAATATAGGTCACAAGGGCGTGCATCTCAATCCGAGGAGATTGAATCGGATGACGAAGAGGAGGAGGGGAATGACTTAGAAGAAGTGGCACACATGTATGCTAGGTTCAAAGAGAAGGAGAAGGAGAAAAAGAAAGCAAAGTAGAGTTTAATTTCAAAAAAATGTTGATCAAAGAAGAAGTGATTGGTGGTTTTTGTCTTGTTCCGTTGTAGAATTTTTAGCAAGTCTTTTAATTTGTATGAACTTTGATAGTATAATCAGTTGTACTTGTAATTGTGGATTCTTTCGAACATATATCTGTAGTATTTAGCTCTTAAATATGAATGTTTAGTTTGTAAATTCATATATATTGTGCGAGTTCGACATGTTAAAGTTAGTTAATTTAGTTGGTGAACTGACATATTAAAGATACTCTTCTCGACTCTAGTAAGCACCTGCAGTGGTTTCTTGGCAGGCTATACAGGTTCGACGAGGCATCTAAACCCCGTCGAACATGTATATTTTTTTCAGCACTTCACTATTGGTGAGCACATGTGCTCGCCATGAGCTCTGGATTTGATCACCATATTACCTACGGGCGACCATGTCGGCGACCACAACTGTGCACGCCTACAGGCGGGCGAGCACATAGCGTCCGCAAGTGCTCGTCCACCTACCCTGGCGACTCTCGTATCAGCGAACACGCATGTAGCGAGCACATGTGCTCACCCTGTATAAGGGCGTACACATGGCTTGCATTTGGCATTCACATTACGAGCCAACATGTGCACGCCAATCACGCATTTTTTTAGTTCCTCTTTGATTTAACACCTTCAAATTTCTAATCGAAGGTCAGAAAGGTTGCCAGTGGCAGAGCTCCCGTGAGGTCTCCGAGGGCACTTCGACAAGGTGGCTGGGCGTGGAACGGCTAAGTGGCTCAACCACTTAGCCCTGTAAGGTTCAGTTCATGCCTCAAAATCCATAAATGATTGTATTTCATGCGCAATTTTCTCATATGGTGTCAGTTTTTGGTGTTCTCATGCTTGTTGGAAAGACTCAAAGAGTACTACAAAATAGAGTCCTTGTTTATTCAGTTTGATTACTGAATCATGTCAGAAATTATAATTAAGAGTTTCTAGTACTTTAGAGTTTCACATGCTAGATCACCATTATTAGGAATGCAGCTGCGGAAAAATTGAATTGTATTTGCATGCATCAAAATCCACGGTGTGTGTTATAATACCATTACTAAGAATGGATGAAATCTTCCAATGTGTTGCACACGTCTCCCATTATGTAAGACCACACACCATCTGTCTCATAGAGGGACACATGATGTGTAATTTATTTTATTCAATTTAACAGTTAGTTAGTGTTTTAACCTTATTAGTTAAAGTTCAATGTAATAAATAATCATAAGAGCGCTTTTTAAAAAAATAAAATTGGAATATGTATATGCATGTACCCCGCATACACATACGCCATCACATATACACAAACCTCCATACCCATAATATATTTTTACTTTTTCATTGTATACCACCACATACCTCCATACCCATGCATACATTGATACTTAATCTATTTATACTCACACATACCCCCGTATACAAACATAGACATAGTATATCCATGTACGCATCCCCAAATATCCACACGATATAGACATATACTTATGCATAACCCCATACATGCACATGCACGTACACCATATACATACACACATACCATATACACGTATTCTTAAACATACCCACATATTTGCACATACACACACCGCACTATGTACGCATACACTCCCACATACCTACACATACCCCTAAATACACACACTCCCTACATTCACATTCATGTTCTCGGATGCAAATTCTAAATATCTATATCCATACTTATCTGACCTATACTGTGATATCCATATAATAAAAATATATCCATGTTGGTTTGCATATCTAACATATTTCATAATTAAGGAATATTGTTGTAAGTGGTAAAAGCGGTTATAGGTCCTTTTCCCCTTGTTTTCGTCATCATTTTTTAGTTGCATTCCAAAGATTAGGTATCCACGCCTATCTAAAATTAACTCTAAGACCTTGTTTGGAATCTTTGGATGCAAGATGTTGTCTTTTTATCTTAAGACAAATGGACTTTATCCCAAAATAAAATAATGTTATCTCATAATAAATTGTCGCATCATGATTACATCATCATTCATGTCTTTTCCTGCAATACTTATATTTTTTATATTTTTAAATTAATTGAACAAAAATAAAGAATAAGTATCACTTGTCTATTGTATCATCTTTACCTATTCCGAGGTTAGTGGATTCCTGCTTTGTTTGACATATTTTAGATGATGAGAAGTGATTATTTTTTCGACCTTATTCATTATCCTCTTTTGAGGGCAAGAAACCCATTTGCCTCTTATGTATGATATGCGAATTGGTTCTTTTTAAGTCTGCAAGGTTAAAGAGACACACATATATATATGCAATATCCCAATTTGTATCGATATACCTATTATAAAGCTGGATTTTCACCTAGCTTATTGACACGTGGATGGCCCCCCGTTGCCCCTCTCCATTCTCCCCCATTGGGTTTCCACTCGCTTCCCTCTATCCCGCTCTCCCTCTCCCTCTTTTCCCTCCCCCGTTTTCTCTTTCCTCTCTCCTTTATCTCCCTCTCTCTTTCTAAAGTTATAATAATACAAAATCCTCTCTCTACGTTCTTTTATCTCCCAGGTCTCTTCTCTTTCTTCTCTCCTCTTTATCTATCTCTGTTTAAATTTATAATTATACAAAAAACTTTCTTCCTCTCTATCCTTTTTTCCCTCTCTCCTTTTTATCTCCACCTCTCTTTCTAAATTTATAACAATCTCACAAATCAAAAGTAAGTTAATTTAAAGGGATTTTATTTATACCTTAATAAATTTGAATTAATTCAATTGCGTATTATAAAATTCTAATAAAAACATCTCAAATTATCTAGTACTATAGTATATACAGTATTAATATTTGTTTGAAAAATAAATATGATCTTATATTTTTAATAAATCAAAAGCCAATCATAAAATCACATGAAACTTTAAAAATATATAAAATTAAACGATTTTTTTTTTGAAATTCCAGAAGATCCACTAAACATTATCATGTAAATTATATTATTATTCCGAGATTTAAGTTTTTTGTTGGTTTTGATGATCTCAAAGCTTCAATTTTTAGAGAAATCCAATTAATCGCTATGTGGAATTATATTATAATGTGGAATTAAAATTTAAAGCATCATCTTACTTTTTTTTATAAATTATTCCAGATGTTTAGGGGATACTATTTCGTTAGGTATCACAAATAATTCATACATATTCATAAATAGAAGACAAACACATGAACAAAATATAGAAATTGAAGATCTTAGGTTTAAATTTTTATGTCTATTGCATTTAATATTATATGTAGATATAATTAAAATTTAAAAAATAATATTGTGGATTGACTATTCTAAATCTAATTGTGAACAATAAGAAGAAATTCTTGATCACAATACGGGGAAATTGTTGCTGAATATCCAAAAGATATAATTCTTCATATAGATATTCCAACAATTATTATCTTCGCAATAATGATTGTACAAAACTTCTAAGGTATAATTTTTTTCCTTTTCTTTAACATAATAAATATTAATTTTATACTATCAACTATAATTTTTCACACTAACTTTTCTATAGAAAGAATTTTCGTTTGTTTAGTATTAGCCTCTAAGGTATTTATAAACATATATATATATATACCTGGGGTAGCATGGATTTGATGCATATGTATGATATTCCATTTGAAAAGTTTTTATACTAGATTATATTTTTCTCATATTTCTATAATGTAGTTTTCTAATTTTTTTCATCTTTTTTTTGGGATTCAACTTTGGTTGACCACTTTACAATATGTTTGTTCATCCACTTCAAATCTCAGATAATTCACCAGTTAAGTATCCTTTTATATTATATGTAGAAAACACTATTTTTTAAAAATTAAATTATGAATATGTACATATAGATATATTTATACTAATCTTTAAAGTTTTATTTATCCCAGAGATGCAATATAAATGGAAAAGAAGACAACCTCTCTTTTTTGTAATCTTTTTTCTATCTTTTTTATTTATGATGTTTAACATTTGCTTCCGATTAAATCAATTAAATTTTTATATACATCAATTGTAAGAGAAAACAAATAACTTCTATAGATATATTCCTTATTTACGATTTCTCTGTAACTTATTCACATATTCGTTGTAAGAAAACTTCAGTTAAAATTTAAGTCAATATTAAACTTACGCAATGTAGATGTATAATTATGTTAGTTTAATAAGATTTTCTTATAGTATAACTGTAGAAATACACATATTCCTTTATATGCAATTGTCTTATATGAACTCATTTCATTAATAGCATAAATACAGATCATTTTTTTCTGCAACAATATAACTAAATCTTTTCATAATACAAACTTTTTTCTATTATTTTTTAATATTTAAAAGGAAATAATAAAACTGACTTTTTTTTTAAATCATATCAACTCAATCTTTTTCGAAGTGCAGGGTAAATCCTAGTATTAGAAAAAGGGAAGTCCTTGGCACATCCTATCGATCTGTTTTTTAGAACATAAAATGTACGATATATGCGGAAGTGGTCTTCCACAAATTGACCTCTCTCCTCTTTAGGTTTGCCTCTTCACGGACCTCCCTTCACGGACCTCCAGAGCCCAACCCCCGCAGGCGTCCTTCCCTCCTCGGCCGCTCGTCGGCCTCGCCTTTCCTCTCCTCGTCGCTGCCGATCTCTCCATCTAATTCTGCGTTCTACCAATCTGTGTAAGACTATCGGTTTTACTTTACCATAATGTCCTCTTCCAACTTGTGTAATTTTTCGATGCGATTTAATATATTTAAGGAGATCCAGATCTTTGAGTTGCATGCCTTTTGAAGTTCGATTGCTGGGCTCTGTGTGGATACATGAGGTTGTGGTCGACTTCAAAGTTGCTGGATGCGATCCGTTGACCTTGTCCTCGGGATCGAGAATTTGATTGTTAGATTAAAAATTTGTGCTGTCTGCCTTTGCTGTTCGGTGTTATTTTGCCTGATGCGATGTTATTCCGTATTGTTTTTTTAAAGTTTAATTTTTCCCCTTTCTCCAAAATTTGTCCCCTTTTGCATATAGTTTGGGCTGATCTTATTCTATTGAGCTGTGCTTATCCAAACTCGATTTTTGTCGTAATAGTCTGACTTCCCAATGCATGCTTTTCAAACTCGGTTTACATGTGCATGTAGAGACTACAATATAAAGAAAACCCTCAAAATGTGATCTCTGTAGTCCGGGATTTAAACCAACGACGGATTAGGATGATGTCTGTATATTTTGTTTCTGGCGCTATTATCTATCTCAACTGAGGATAAGACTATATGGTTGAGTTTGCTATGTTCCGGCTCTTGATTCGAGGTGGGTTTTCATGGTTTCATTTCTGGTTTACTCTAAGCCACTAAAAGTTGCTGACTTTCCTGTGACTCACTGCTGATTGCCAAGTCCTTTGATGCCATTGTTTCATCGGTTGATTTCTGGCTTTTGATGAATCTTAGATAAAGATAGAAAAAGCCATAGCTAATGCCCAGCCCCTGCTACTCATATAACTGAAAAGTGGCAATGCCCAATAAGGAAAGGTGGAATTGATAGGGTTAGGTTTAGCCAGTTTCAACACAATCTTCAAGTTTTCAAGAAGTTAACCCGATACACACACAGCCACACACGGGTTGTCTGCATTCATATGGTTACAGCTTCCCTATTACTGCATAGAGTGCCTGTCTATATTTCGTTTTCTGTCTTTTGTTTAAATGAACTGTTTGCCTCATGTATTATGGACAGCCCACCTTCTTGGTCATTGGAAGCCTATCCTTTCCCCCATTTCTTTCTACCTGAAAAATTATTTTAAATCGGTGACCACAGGTGAGGCCAAGACTACTGTATTTTAGATTATGATTATGAAGCCCGTGAGGCTGCTATATGACTTATGACGAAATAAGTTTGCTGTCTTGAAATGGATCGAGGGAGTTGCAACATGTGTCAGTTTTCCAGACCATATTGGGTTGTAGTTGCAACTCATATCAGTTCTTCTGTTTATCATATTGGAAGAATTTGTTATATAAACATAAATAATCAACATTGTACTGTTGAGAATACATCTTATTTAGTGAAATTGAAGGATTGCAATATGTGGTGTTTTTTCTCTCCTTATATTTGAAGCAGGTTTTTACAGGAGTCTCTCTTTTCTCATTAGACTGGATATATTTATGCCAATCTGCTTGCCATTGTGATTGTGAAATGTAGGTGGGGATGTCAATGGAATTTCTAAATGTATATTTGATTGATATTGGACAAACTTCCTGCTATTGGATATAGAAAATAGAACTTGTCCTTGTTCTTAGTTTTTATAGATTTACCTAAAATTGTTGCAAATGTGCAACTGGCACCTGCACCTCCTGATTCCCTGAATAATGGTAAGGCGGTGAATGGATTTTAACAGACATAGAGGTAAGGCAAGGATGAACAGTCACCTAAATTTGGCATATAAATTCAATGGTTGGGACTACAATTGCAATCATGCATATTCAATTGAGCTCTGTTCTAGAAGTCTCTGCAAAGTTTAAGTGCTCTTTTGTCAATTTTGTCCTATTATGCATCAAAAATATGCAAAGATGGCCATTTAGTGCACCATTTTTGAAAAACTTGTAGTAGGGGTCGGGGAAGACAATATGGCTTTTTTCTGAGTCATGACATGGCTTTTTTCTCAGTCATGACATGGTCCAAATTAGATTTATTTGAAAGCAAAGAATCCCTGTAGTCAACCCCCATTTTAAGTGACTTGGTTGCTGTTGTAATCCTATTCTACAGTTTGGCTAATTTAAGGGCAGCTAAAATTTGTTTGATCATTTGGTCTCCTTAATATTCTGCTTTGTTGGATGAGATAGCTAATTGTTGAGGAAGGTATTTCTCCTCTACTTTTCCTCGTTCTTTTTCCAACTAATATTTGTCTACTTATTAGACATGAGTACGTAATGTTTGAGGATTTAGCAAGTCAGTGCTTCGAAATGACGTTCATACAAGAAAAAAAACATTTCTACGCAAAAATTGGAACTTTGGAATTTGTGCAAGATATGACAATTATTTCCTGAATCCATTTCCAAGGGTTTGTGATGGGACCCTGTTAAGTTTGTTAATATTCATATAAGCTTGAAGATGACAACACATTACTTATTTTACAGTGGTTGGTAACTGACTTGCTTTGTTTGGAAACGGCTACTTATACTCTTAAAATAAGTTCAACGTTCCTTTAATTTTATATGTAACACATATTGCTCCTCCAAAAACTAAAAACTCCTTATATTATTTATTGATTGCATCAGCTAATATTTTATAATGACAAAAAGCAGGAAGATGGCAGGAGGATTCCGGGTTCTACATCTTGTCAGACCATTTTTGGCCTTCTTACCTGAAGTTCAAAGTGCCGATAGAAAGATCCCGTTCAGAGAGAAAGTTATATACACTGTCATCTCCCTTTTCATCTTTCTGGTCTGCAGTCAGTTACCGCTTTATGGTATTCACTCCACAACAGGCGCAGATCCCTTTTATTGGATGCGTGTCATCCTTGCATCAAATCGTGGGACGGTCATGGAACTTGGTATTACTCCTATTGTCACATCTGGTCTAGTGATGCAACTACTGGCTGGGTCAAAAATCATTGAGGTTGACAATAGTGTGAGAGAAGATCGTGCACTGTTGTAAGTATCTCGATTTAATTTGTAACTGTTACTATTATTTTTTGAGATGCTATATTTTCTTATCTCGAAAAAATCATTTTGTTGTTGCAAGGATTTTTGTTATGTCTTTTTCTTAGAGTATAACCTTTCATCATGTATATATGTTACTATCATGAGGATCCCATTGCTATAGCTTAGCATGTGAAGGTGAATTAGGGTTGTCAAATTCCGAGTTCCAACAAAGCATCTATATCACAGAATGAGCTTTGATTCCACTTGAAATTCAGCTGTTAATGGGGATAATGTTCCATTTATTAGTATTTCCAGTAGTTTTCAAGGATAAATTAGAATGGGTGATTTTATTGATTTCTAAATTTGATCTATCATTTCATGTGATGTGATGACTAGATATGATCAGTAGTACTAAGTTACCTTTTTTTTTTCTAAAATGCTCTGCTTCAATCCCCTGAGGTGCACTCTCCAACAGCTCCTCACCTACGTTTTTCCTGTAAATAAAATGGAGAGACATGTTAGATCTGAAGTGTTTTCTCTCATGGTTTTGTAACATGCACCTTGAGACAATGGAGCATAAACCTCAGTGTATGTTTTTGGAGGAAAATAACCTCGAAGATATAACCTCATACAACTTTGACCAGGCATATGCCTCAGGGCATTTTTTGAGCAATATAGCCTCAGGGATACAACCTCATACAACTTTCATAAGCCATAGGCTTCGATGAACCATGGCAATACTGGGCAGTACTGAAGTGGTGAGGCAGAACAGATGTGCTGCCTCGTTGGGGTAATGACTTTTTTGTAATGATAAATTATGCTCATATTTCATATTCTACATTTTATTTAAGAAACTGTTTAAAAATAACTTTTTGCCGCAATATCAGTGACAAATGTGTAGTATTCAAAATTTACATGACATTTATAGTCGACGAATCCCTTTTTAATTGGATGAAAATTTTGTAGAAAAGGTATAACTGCATAAATTATGGGTTAAGACTTAGCCTTTTGTAATCTTATTGTAGTTTACCATGTTCCTTAAGAATACTACTATCTTTTCACCTTATACATTCAATAAAATAGTTGTTGATGTGATTTCTTATATCAGCTTAGCGCACAATATTTAGAGATCAATAGTAATTTTAATATCTATGAACTTTGTTTTGAACCCACTTTTTTTGATATCACTACTTTACTAAAGAAAGTATTTAATCCTGTGTTTTTGTTATACATGCTACTTGAATCATTGTTATAATTTTTAGAGTATGTGTCACCAAGGTTGCAAAAATCGGTAGTCGGTACTCAGTCGGTTAGGTCATTGACTAAGGATTAATCGGCAGTTGGGCGACTAATCGGATTTAGTCGGGCTTTAATCGATTTTGAATTTTTAATTATTTAAAATATACAAATCATTTTTTATGCATATATTCTTATATATTTACAAAGATTTCTACATTTTTTATATTATCATAATGAAAGAAAAGAAGTAGTTGAATTTAAATAAACATTAAGCATATTAGAATAAGTTTGCTTATAAAAGGTAAAACATATGGTATCTCCAAGCAAAAATCGATCGACTAATCGACCTAGTCGGAATTAGTCAATACTCGGTCGGCCATCCCACTGACTATACTAGTTGGACCTACTAGTCGGGCCAGACGGGGGATTTTTACAACAGTGTGTGTCACATGTATAGATGGGTAATTGGATTGGATTCCTCTAAGGTTCAATTACCACATCCACATGTTTAATCCCACATATACTTTGAGTGAGACCTAGTCTTGTTGATGGGGCTATATAAGAAGCCCAACACCACATGTAACAGTTAAGAGAGAGATGAATAACAGAATACCCGATCCTTGAGAGGTATTTTCTTGTGGTTTTATCTCTTTCCTTATGGAGTAGGGTTCCACATAAAATCTTGATGTTCTTTCCATTGTTTATATTTCTTTATCTTCGAATACCGTCGCACTATCGTTTTCTACATGGTATTAGAGCATGTTCGATTCTCGAGATTTTTTAAATTCAAGATTTGTTCTTGAAGATTATTATTCTGTATTATTATTCATGTTCGTGATTAAGTTCAAGAAGATATTTAGCATTTTTTGAAACCCTAGTTCTGCATGGATTATCATCCAGGTTCTTGAAGATATTATGCAAGTTATGAAGATTGTCATGGAGAAAATTCTAGGGTTCACGGAACCGTAATTGTGGAATGCTTCATCGTTCGTCATCGATTCGAAGTTCTGCAGATTGTTCGTAATCACTTGGAGGCATAATCAACGATCTCTACGCTACATGAATTCTGGAAACTTGTAGCAAGCTTGTGTTCATCTTTGAACCCTACATCTCTGAGAAGAAGACAAATCCATGATCCAGAGTGCATTGTTTTCATGCCCCGACATGGGTGCATCAAGCACGCATCTCCATGCTGTATTTCATATCCCGTGGATTCTGTCATATGAACCCTAGAAGATCAAGGCGAGAGAAAAGGACGAATCTCTCCAGTTTGCTAGGGTTTTGTTTTGTTCCTTCAGGAACATCACGCACGCCATCTCCTTGCATGCATTTGCTGTGTGCATATCCAGATGCAATACTTGGGTGACATCTATGCGTCCCTACGTTCAAGGCTTAAGTGTCGGATTTCGATTTCGTTTCGGTAATCTTGGAAAGAGAAATTCAGTGGAATTTCGGTGAAATGGCTGGAAATTGAGGAAATTATTTAAAAACTTATTTTTAAAATATGATATCTAATACCCTTTACCTCAATAAATGAGATATAAGTACACAGTTTTTTTGCTAATAGTAAGATATTAACATGATATGCTGCATTAAATTTCCATCCAATCGTTCCAACAATAAAAAAAGTAGGATGATACTATGAAATAAAACCAGATTTGGAATTGAAATTAGAAGCCATTAGCTCCACCTCTTGAACATGAAGAGAATGGTGACACGTGCAACAATAATAGAGAAAAACATAGGCCACCAAAGAGTACTAGCAAAATGATATCTTACATAAGAAATTGAAGATCGAAATGATAGCTTAGAACTTGTATCTAACCAAAATACTTTCAACTTAGAAAAATATTTAATTTTAGAAATAATATGACACAAACACAAATCTTTTTAACATGTATGCCTAATAGATGCTTTGTATAGCTTTTGATCGTAAAATATATGCTATAGAAGACATAAACAAATCAATTAATACCAAGAAACTACGTAGCATTCACAGGCATAATCTCTATCCAACCTGATAGTAGGCAAATACTTATAGTTACAAGATTTGGAGGATTACTAACAACTTAGCATTCACATAGTCGCACATACTTGTAGTAGAGAGAAGCCGCGAGAAAGCAAAGCCTTAAATTTCGGATTTCGATTTTGTTTTGCGTAAGTCCGAAAAGAGAAATTTTGGAGAAATCCTTGGAAATCTTGAAAATCACTATAAACTTGACTTTTTTCCAGAAACTAAGATTTTCATATTTTTAAGTCAATAAAAAAATTAGAAATGCACACTTATTCGTAAAATAGAATTGTAAATATAAGTTTTGATGTAGTAATATCATCATAATCATCATATATGTTGACATCTAGAGCAATGTGTTGCTTAGAGTCAGAACTATATGCTAAAGTGGATGTAGAAAGCATGATATCACCTCGTCAATAAGAATGAGATAACATATATAATAACTACTAACCAAAACATATATATCAAAATAAATAAAGAATAAAAAATAAAGCTCTTCAGTTAAAACTTGAATTTAACTCTTAAATCTTGTGTTTAACTGGTTTGGTTTCGATTTAGATCTAAAATTTAGAAAATAATTAAGGAAACTTCTTCAAACAATCTAAAACAATTTAACAACTCAATACATTGGTGAATAAATAAGTGAAAATTCATTAATATATACAAATTTTGATGAAAACATAAGGTAGATTCCCTTATTTTTGTTGTTTCTCCGAAATGACATGCAATTTCGATGAAATTTCGTTCATATTTCGCTGATACTTCGCTGATATTTCGTTGATATTTTGTTGAAATCATGGAAAAGAAATAAGGTAACATTTTGATTTCGGTGACCTAGAGAAATGGAAATTTTAGAGAAATTCGGTGGAATTTCGTTGAAATTTGAGGTCATGCCTGCGTTTTGAAGGTAGAAGGGAAGACTGATGCATCTCCCTCTGCACACGACTTCCATGCAACATCAGGAGTAGGGGTTTTAACGAACTGAACCTGAGCAAACCTACATGGGTCCGATTCAGTTTCATAAGATTATAATCATTTTCAGGTTCAGTTCGGTTCGTTAAAGGTTCGATTATACACAAATGAACACAACGAATATTGCCTAAAAATAGTTGTTTCAAGCACAAGTTAGATCATGTTTAATCAGTAGATTGTTGCGAGGATGGTGTATCTACAATACAAATTAAATGTATGGTTTAATATTTAAAGATTCTTTTTTAATGGAAAAGAGGGCGAGCTCTCGAGGTGGGAGTCACCGCAAGATCATTTTATTAATAAAACTATGAAAATAACATGATACATTACCTGTACTCCCAAAAGCCTGTAAGAGCCCAACAATAGGACACTACATTTTCTGAGTAAAACCTCTGATTTTTAAAAATGAGATCATTTCTTGCCAACCAAATAGCCCAGAGCACTGCAAACGACTTAGCAACATCGTCCGAGGAGTTGCTTCCGGCCTTCCTTACCGTCTCCCAAAAGCCCGCCAGGTCATCAGCCTTCACCCACAGGATCGCCAGATCCCTCCATACCTTTGCCGAAGCCGCACAAGTGAAGAAGAGATGTTCTGAATTCTTTGTCTGCTCCCTGAATTTATCACATGTCAGGTCTTGTAGACCAAAAATCCTCGCCCTCCTAGCTTGTCACAAAGCCTATCTTTCCACAGGCACTAGAGGAAGACCTTTATCCTGCTCAGAATTTTGCTTGCTCAAATAATCTTCATGTCCTGGGATAAGTCCCTATCTTGGCCCTCTCCACCATTTCTGTGCTCTCCATACAAACGCTTGACCGAAAATCTGGCCCCCGTCCACTCAAAGTGGTCCATGCTCATAGAGAAGCCTTCCGGGGAAGGAGTCTCCGACAACAAGCTAATCAAATCCTCCCTCCTTTGATCCGAGAGAACCGCAGCAAACGCCGGCATCCATGCCCCTGACCGAGCCACTGCACTTAAAGCGGTTTTTTTTGTTGCCTTCGCCGCAAAAAGTCTCGGAAATCGCATATCAACGGTGCCATCCCCCGTCCAATTATCCCTCCAAAATCTGAAGCCCACCCATCCCCTACCTTAGGCCTCAGTTTATGGGTCACAAGTGGCAACACTTCCCGCACTCCCTACCATAAGGGTGACTCAAAGCGAGACGTCCTTGCCACCAGCCCTCCTCTCACACTGTAAATCTCCCTCGGTAATCTTGTGGTCATGTTCTCAGACGGATCCATATGCACACCACCCACTTCGCCAACAATGCCTTGTTCATACACGCTACATCCCAAACCCCTAGGCCCCCCTGATCACGCGCTCTCGTGACATCCTCCCATCCCACCAGATGCAGGGCAGACCTCTGCTGCTTCCCGTCCGACAAGAAAAACCTTCTCATCAGCTTCTCAATCCTTTTTCTAACCCCTACCAGCATCAACCTGGTAGAGAAAAAGAAGCTGAGGATGGCCGACAGCACATGATTCAGCAAAACTAGCTTCTCGCCCATAGATAAAGTAATCGCTTTCCACTCGGCCAACCTAAGCTCCATCCTCTGAACGATCCCGTCCCAATCTGACTTTCTGAGCTTGCCTGCCACCAATGGAAGGCCGAGATAGGTAATTGGTAGGTCTCCCAACCGACACCAAGCAGCTCCACTATCCTGCCCCGTTCCTCATTCTATAACCCAAAAGAATTACCATCGACTTCTGCATATTTATCACCAGCCTGGAGAGGCTGCCAAAAATGCCTAATAGCTGTACCGCTCTACTGCTCATTTCCTTAAATTCGCCAAGAAAAATAACTTTGTCATCGTCGTACTGTAGCAATGGCATCAAGATATCACCCACACGAAAGTCTTCGCACCAACCTCCCTCAACTGCTTGCCTGAAAAGAACCGCCAGTGCATCTGTCACCAGAACAAACAACATGGGCGCTAAGGGACACCCCTGCTGTACTCTCTCTGTGGCTGAAAAAAACCCCCTCTGGCCGGTCGTTAACCAAGATCGAAAAGGACGACGTAGTGACGCATCTTTTCATCCAAGCAATCCAACAGTCCGGGAACCCTCTTCTCATTTAATGACATCCATAAAAAGCCCTAGTCCACACAATTGTATGCTTTGGCAAAGTCGATCTTCCACATCACTCCCTTTCGTGTTCTTGCATTGCCATTCCAAGCAAATCTCCGAAGCCATAACCAACCCATCTGCCATTTGACGCCTTGGAATGAAAACGGATTTCCCCTGTATAACAATAGAGTCCATGACTCCCTTGAGTCTATTCGTCAGTACCTTCGCCACAATGAGATAAATTCCATTGGACAACGATTGGTCTGAAGTCTTCTATTCTCACCGGGAGATCTCTCTTTGGTAGCAAGAACAACAATGCCCTGTTAACCTTCTCAAACCCCATGTTGCCTTCCCTGAACTCCTGTAACACCTCTAGGATCTCATCCTTCAGCAAGTCCCAAAACTCTCTGTAAAAGAAGACCGGGAAACTGTCGGGTCCGATGCCCTGTCCGCATTTGCTGCAAACGGCTTCCGGCGTCGACGATAAAATTAAAATAATTTGGCGGTGGAATATCGGTGGAGAAAAGGAGAGATTGAGAAGAAGAAAACTCATCGGTAACGAGGGGTTGAAGGAGGAGAACCGCAGAGATCACGTGGAGAGAGAGGGAGAGATAGAGGGAGATAATGAGATAAACTCAATTTTTCATAATACTTGACTCAATAAAAATATTGGACTACCATCTCTTTATATAGGAGAGATGGGGTTACAAAAATAGTAAACTAATTTAATTTGACCACTAATTATCCTAATTGGACTCTGACAAATTCAAATTGACCTCTAATTACTCTAATTAGACTCTAACTAATTAATTGACCAAAATTACAATTAAAATCTACGAAATAAACGTTGAGATCACAGGCGATCTCAATTATTTAATTAGACCATTACGACCACTAAAAACGTAATTAAAATTGACGATTAATTAATTAGATAAATTCGACCCTATAATTTGGGGTCACGCTGCATCAACTCTCCTCTGCTTTAAAAATTCGTCTCCCGACGAATTGCTTGATGTAGGTGCGTCGTTGGAGAAATCATCATTGAATTGGGGCTTCAATTTCCTCATTCGATTCTTTTCAACGTTACGTTTGTAATTCTTTTCCACCGAGGGGTATGACTGCAATTGTTCTACCCCTTCATCTAAAGGTAGCCACAATATAATGTGATTTGCAATTGGCCCTTTTGGTAAATTATCTTGTGAGGAGGGGGCGGCCTGAAAATGTTCCAAAATATTTTACCCCAACTAAAATCCCTGTTAGGGGATGAGATTGGAATATGGGATTTATGGAAATTTATTTTGCAATTTTTCCCAAGTAATCTCCAGTTCCTATGACCAAGGGATTCGAATCCCTTCGGAGTTTCCTTCAAAATGACGGCTAGGGTTCTCTTCTTCCACGGCAAGAGGCGGCGGGGCCGATATTGTAGGAGAGGCGGCGCAGGGGTGGTGCTGGGAACACGGTCGGAGGGGCGGCGGTGGCTCGGGGTGGAGGTGTCGGCTGTAGGCGTGCGTTTGGGAGGGGCGCGCAGTGGAGGCGGGGAGAAGGGAGGGGTGGGGTGCGGTGATGGCGACGTGGGGAGGATGCAGTGTCGTGGCTGGCGCGCAGTGGGGGGTTTGCGGGCCTGGAATGGTGAGGTGTGCGCAGGGAAAAGCGCAGGCCGGTGAGGGAGGGGCTGGGGTGAGGGCGGCTGGCGAGGGAGTAGAAGGCGGAGGCGCGGGTTTGGCGCAGGGGTGATGTTGGTTCGCTGGATGAGGAGGGGGCCCGTGGGGTGGGGTGGTTTGCTAACGGGTGGGGAGTTGGGAGTTGCGGGAGAGGATGGCGGGGCTTTTAGGGGAGGAATGGCGGGTAAGGGGGTGGCGGGGGTCTGGGCTACAGAGGTTGGGGTTTCGGGAAGGGGTTGTGGGGTTAGGGGAGCCGCTGGGGGGTTTGGGGCTGTGGTGGGAGTTACCTGGGAGGGCCGGGGTGGCGCCGGGATGGTTGGAGGGGGCAGCGGAGTCGATTCCGACGACGGATTCAGATCTGGAAGTTCCTGGACAGCGGCCGATTCCTCCTGACCGGCGAGTTTTTCTTCATCAAGACTGACGGCAGCGGCTTCGTCGGGTTGAGGCCTCGATTGGGCGTTGCGGTAGGCCTCAAAGTTGGCCATTAGGTCCCGAACATTGATGACATGGATCGGAAGTTGTTCTGCAAATCACGTACCTTGTGCTCCGCCTCTTTGAAGGAGGTGTCGATGGTGGAGATGGCTCGTCGTATTTGTTCGGATGAACGATGGTGTCGGTGCGAGCGCCGGGACGGATCGTTAGATCGTGAGGACGATCTAAATGCCATGCTCTGATACCAAATGATGCAAACGGCTTCCGGCGCCGACGGTAAAATTAAAATAATTTGGCAGTGGAATATCGGTGGAGAAAAGGAGAGGTTGAGAAGAAGAAAACTCGTCGGTAACGAGGGGTTGAAGGAGGAGAACCGCGGAGATCGCGTGGAGAGAGAGGGAGAGATAGAGGGAGATAATGAGATAAACTCAAATTTTCATAATACTTGACTCAATAAAAATACTGGACTACCATCTCTTTATATAGGAGAGATGGGGTTACAAAAATAGTAAACTAATTTAATTTGACCACTAATTATCCTAATTGGACTCTGACAAATTCAAATTGACCTCTAATTACTCTAATTAGACTCTAACTAATTAATTGACCAAAATTACAATTAAAATCTACGAAATAAACGTTGAGATCACAGGCGATCTCAATTATTTAATTAGACCATTACGACCACTAAAAACGTAATTAAAATTGACGACTAATTAATTAGATAAATTCGACCCTATAATTTGGGATCACGCTGCATCAGCATTCAGCCCCCAATCTGCTTTCTTCACCTCCTCTCCTTAGAGAGCGGCGCCACCAATCCCTCAACCTGCAATGATGACAAGAAATTCCCTCTCCCTTGCCAGCCCCACCCGTCCCCTTGCCTCCTCTGCGACGTCTCCACAAAATGGCCTCTCAGTACACTGCCAATTTGCACCTCCTTGGAGATCCTCTGTCCCCTCACCTCCAACTTATGGATATGGTTCCTCCTCCTTTTGCCTGACGCCATGGTGTGAAAGAATCTGGTGTTAGCATCCCCTTCTCTTAGCCAATTTTGTCTGGACTTCTGCCTCCACTCCACTTCCTCTTTTCGAGCTTCTAGCAGCAGCTCCTCTATGGATCTCTCCACTGCCTTTTCCTAGTCCAAACCTCTCAAGTCATCCAGCCCATCCAGACGGACCACCTCCTCTTGCGCCCTACCCCTCTTCTCCGTTATTTTCATCGTCATCTCCCTTCCAAATCCTTGTAGGAAGGACCTAAGCAACACCAGTTTAGCTACCAAACGACTAACCGTCGAATCTTCCGGGCGTCGCTCACCCCACAAACTCGCTACCAATTTCTTGAAACCATCCTCCAACATCCACAAACGCTCGAAGCGGAAAAAGAACCTGCTTCTTCCTTCCTCTCCCGAGGACTAGAGGATGAGCGTGTGATCTGAAAGCGTCCGCAGAAGCGCCTAAGCTCGCGAAAGTGGAAAACTTTCCACCCCTTCACAGAAAGTAGGAATCTGTCCAATCTCGACCTTGATCTCGCATTGCGTCAAGTATACACACACCCGGGGGTGATGGAGCGCTGGTGGCGAGTGAAGGCGAGTGGAGGGGCGAAGTCGGCGAGGTTGGAGATTGGGACTACTTCCTGTGGGGATGTTGCAGAGAGGAAGGGGGAGCGTCCGGGGTTTGGTGCTGGGCCCTCATTGCATGGTGAGGGTGGCGAGAAACAGGCGAGGGGGGAGGAAGAGTGGGTGCAGGTGTCGCACAGGAAGTTGGGTAAGAGGTGTTTTAGGTGCGGTATGCATGGCCATCTTGCCTCGGGTTGTCGGCTTCCGCCTCGGTGCTATGCATGTGGCAAGGTGTGTCATCAGAAAGCGTCCTGCTGGTCCTTTGATGGTCTTGGTGGCTCTTCCCGGCCTGGCCTGCATACTCGGTTGGAGGAGTATGGGTCGGGGGAGCATGGGTGCTTCTTGACGACGGAGAAGGTTCGCTTGGGCCCTCTTTGTGATAGGGGGGCTCGCTCTTATGCGCAGGTGGTGGGTGATGAGGTAGTCGGGGTAGATGTTGACGGTGCCGCGACGGTGGTGAATGCTACGGGGGGGACGTCGCCCTCGATTCTTGGTTTGCATGGGAAGATAATGTTTGGGGAGATCGTGCATGGGAAGGCGGTGCATGGAAAGGCGGTGCGTGAGGTGGGGGTGCACGATGATGCTGGCTTCGTTGCGGCTGTGGGGCTTGCACGACGGCCTGGTGTGGTTTGGGATGCTGTAAGGTCCCATCTTCTTGGCTTTCTGGGCCCTCGATTCATGGGGGATTTCCAAGTTCTTGATTCATCGCGTTGCTGCGTTCGTGGCCTTTCCCCGGAGCAACGGGAAAGGCTTATTTGTAATGGCGACTCCGTAGATGTTGTTTGGAGAATGTTGCGGGTGGCTGATGGTGCCTCCTCAGATACTGAGGTCTGTGTGGCGGAGGTGCGTGGTGTGCCATTTCTCTCTCGAATAGTCCCCGCTTTGTCCAAGTTGCTTAGACCATGGGGGGAAGTTCTGGCAATCGTGGACGATGGTCTTTCGCCGGGGGCGGATTGGAAGATCACCCGGATTCTCCTGGAATGTTCAAAGGGTTTTCTTAAAGATGCGGTTGGTAAGGTCTTCTTCGGAACTTTGAAAATTGGCCGGTGGCGATTCAAGGTGGAGCTTTCCGTCATCGCCCCTTCGCCGACGCCGGCGGCTTGTCCTTTGCGTCCGGCTACTTTCGCCGATTCTGATGGCTTGGGGCTTGGGGATGTCGCCTCGTCTTCCGGTTGCCAGGTGGCATGCGTTGGGGGATATTCCGAAGCATCGCCTTCTGGATTCAACTTCTCTGGTCCCTTCGAGTTGCATCCTCGGGTGCTGTGTATGGTGTCTGAAAGGGCCGGTTTCTTGGATTTGGCAATGGTCGAGGACGATTTGCCTTCTCATCCTCGTCCGTTTTTGTCGGCTAACGCCGTGCAGTTGAATTTCTCGGGGCATGTGCGGCTGTGCCCGCTACTGGTGCGATGGGCTTTAACGGATCCCTTAACTTCGGGTCTTGGGCAACGAAGTGGCGGCCCTGTGACCCGTTTATGTTGCCCGACTCTTCTCTATTGCTGCCCGACTCTTCTTCGGGTTTGGCCCATCGGATCCAGTTGGAGGAACTTGGTGCGCCCTCGGACGTCGAATTGATTCCTTCGCCCGCTATTCCTCCGATTGTGGTTCGCTCCCCCTCTCCCCCTCTCCGGTGGGTCGGGATGCTTCTTCGGTGATGACTCCTTCCGGTGGCTCCATCGGGCTCTCTTCTGGTGGGGATGCTCCTTCCGCGGTGGGGAGCCTTTCAGACAAGCGCTCAGGGAAGCGCTATCGGAGGCGTAACCGCTCTCGCCTTGGCTCTTCGGTGCAACATTCTTGTCCGACGTTGCGGGATTCTGTGGCAGAGGCGTCTGGCCTCAGTGTGGTCGGGGGGAGCTTTGCTGGTCCTTAATGAATGTTCTCTCTTGGAACGTTAGAGGACTTGGGGAGCCTGATAGGCGGCGATCTTTGGTGTTGCGGTTCTCAGAATGGGGCTGTGATATTGCTTTTATCCAAGAAACGAAATTGGCGGGGGTGGATGATACTTTGTGGCGGTCTTCCGGTGCGGGCGCTGTGGATGAGTTTAGGACGGTGGACGCGATTGGGGCGGCGGGTGGCGTATTGCTGGCGTGGTGCTCTGCGGCTTTCTCCTTCTCCTCATTGCGGTTGGGAAGGCATGTACTGTCGGTGGTGTTGAATCGGGCTGATTCCCTTGGTCCTATTGCTTTTTCATGTATTTATGGGCCAACGTGCCACGTCCTCAGGAGGGAGCTGTGGGATGATCTTCGGGACGCGGCCTCCGCTTTTGAGAGCCTTCCGTGGCTTCTGGGGGGGATTTCAACGTGACTGCTCACTCATCGGATCGTCCTCGGGGGGGGGGGGGGGGCAGGATCCGGGCTCGCGCGAATTTGTTGAGCTTTTGGATGAGTTAGCTCTGGAGGGGCTGGTCCCCGATGATATTTCTTACACCTGGAGGACTAATGCGCCTCGATCTAGGATTGATCGATTCTTGGCTAATGGCAAACTTATGGAGGCTTTCCCTCTGTGTTCGGTGTCTTCTCGTCCACGCTACTTCTCTGATCACAATCCTATTATGTGGGACTCTGGGGAGGACCTTCGCCCGAGGGGTCTTTTTCGCTACGAGAAATGCTGGCTGTTGGAGCCTAACATCAAAGATATGGTTAAAAATCACTGGAACCAGGCCTCTTTTGCGGGGTCAGCTGCTCATAGACTTGATCAGAAGCTCGCCTCTTTGCGGAAACTTCTTGCGTTGTTTAAGAAGGAGTCGCGGATGGCTCGTGTGGTTGCTAGGGCGGCGGCGGAGGATATCATTGCACGCCTTGACCGGACGGAGAATGATAGGGATTTGATGTCGGAGGAGCTTCATGAGCGCACTGTTGCGCAAAACACCGTCACCGCGGAGGACAAGAAACGGAACCTGGAGTGGCGTCAGCGTTCGTGTCTTAAGTGGCTCAAGGAGGGCGATGCTAATACTGCTTTCTTTCACCGCGTGGCTAGCGGTCGAAGGCGCTACAACTCAATTCGCTCTCTTTATGTTAATGGTGCCCTGGTTAGTGGCGAGGAGTTGGGGCTTGCCATTGCGGATCACTTCAAGCGTGCCTATGGGAGTCGCTCGCAGCGCAAGTGGCTTTGATTGGGCCCTGGGGCCCCTTCTTTAGCGCCCTTGGATTCTGTAGCCCTGACTAGGCCGATCTCCCTGGTTGAGATTAAGGAGGCCGTGTGGGACTTAAATGCTGATGGTTCACCGGGCCCTGACAGGTTCCCTGTGGCTTTCTACCGTGATTTTTGGGATATAGTGACCAATGATGTTATGGAGGTTGTTAGCGAATTTTGTGATGGGAACAATGGTTTTGATAGAATTAATAGGGCCATCATTGTTATGATCCCTAAGTCTGCAACGGCTAATCGCATCGAGGACTTTCGGCCTATCTCTATCTCGAATGTGATATATCTTATCATTGCTAAGGTCTTAGCCAGGAGGCTTGCTCGTGTTCTTGACACGCTGGTTTCGCCGGCCCAGGCCGCCTTCATTCGGAGAAGGCAGATCTCGGATTGCATCGCGGTGGCTTCCGAGTTGGTTGCGGATTGGAAGAGCTCTAACAAGATGGGGGTTCTTTGGAAGATTGATTTCGCCAAGGCTTATGATTGTCTTTATTGGCGGTTCTTGTGGTCTGTTTTGAGAAGGAGGGGATTCCCTGAGGTTTGGATTTCTTGGATGCGTCGCTATTTGACCGGGGCCTCCCTCTAGGTCTTGATTAATGGCCGCCCGGTTGGGGGCTTCTTCCAACCGCGCAGGGGGGTGCGGCAGGGGTGTCCCCTCGCCCCCCTACTCTTTGTGCTGGCGTCGGACGTGTTGGCTCGTATGATGGACTGCGTGATCGAGGCGAGGCTGACCAAGGGCTTCACTGTGGGGACCTTGCGCGTGCCCTTAATTCAATTTGCGGACGACACTATCTGCTTCATCGAGGGTGGAACTTCTGAGGTCTTCGGTATGGCGACTACTCTGGATCTTTTCAGTGAATTATCGGGGCTCTTGGTTAATGGGGCTAAGTCTAAGGTGATCCCTTTTGGGATGTCGCAGGCGGAGGTGCTGGAATGTGGGCGGTTGCTGGGCTCTCCTCCGAGTGGGCTCCCTTTTGATTACCTTGGCTTGCCTTTGGTCGTAGGTCGTGTCAGGCTCCGAGATTGGAGTTTGGTTGTGGAGAAGATGGAGACTCGCCTTGCTGGTTGGCACACAACGTTGTTATCTAGAGGGGGTCGTCTTGTTCTTCTTAAGGCGATGCTTTCCTCTATTCCTATTTTCTTTCTCTCGGCTCGACGAATGCCTAAGGGGATTCGTCTGCATCTTGAGCGTTGCATGCGAGGCTTTTTGTGGGGTAAGAAGGGGGAGGGGGGAAGGGGGGTTCATCTAGTGGCCTGGGATGAGGTTACTCGGGCCAAGCGGGCTGGTGGCTTGGGGATGCGGAGGTTGGAGGTTGTCAATGAGGCTCTCTTGCTAAAATGGGCGAGTAGAATCTGGGGTTAGGAGGACAACTTCTTTATTACTGTTCTGCGGGAGTTCCTGGGGGAGGCGATGATGGGCTTGACGCGGGGGGATGCTTACGTGCACCTCTCTCCGTTTTGGTGTGGTGTTTTGGAAGTTTTTATTCGTAACCTCTCCCTCTTTAGGCCGGTGTTGGGAAAGGGGGATTCCTTCCGGTTTTGGATTGACGATTGGTCGGGAAGGGGTACTCTAAAGGATCGCTTTCCCCGTTTGTTTGCTTTGGCGGATGACAAGGAGGCCTCGTGCTGGGTGGATGGATGTTGGTGTCCACGCTTTATCGCCAATTTCTCGGATCAGCGTCTGGATGATTTTCTCTCTTTAATGAACATGCTTGCTGACGTTGATCAACCTAATGATGGCCGGGACCACTGGACATGGAAGGACGGTCTTTTTTCCACGCGTAAGGCGTATCTGGCTCTAGCTCCCCGTCCTCAGGCTGGGGACGATCTTCTCTTGCGTGATTGCTGGTTCCTCTGGGGGTTGAAGCTTCCTGAGCGCATTGGAATCTTCCCGTGGCTTCTTCGCAGGGGGAGGTTCTTAACGCGTGACCGCTGCGCCCGATTCTTTGCTAACGTTGAGCCTACTTGCGGGCTTTGTGATGAGGAGACGGAAACCATTAATCACTTGTTCTTTGGTTGTAACATGGTTCGGGGCCTTTGGGTTGATCTGGATTGGGTCAGTTCGGATGGTCTGATTGCCTTTTGCGAGAGCTTGTTTTGCAACAGGAGCAGGGAAAGGAAGGAGTTTTTGGTTCCGCTTGTAAGGTTGTGGTGTATCTGGCTGGGGAGGAATGATGCCCTCTTCGCTGGCCAACGGTTCTACCGGGAGAACGTTCTTTTCCTTTGCTCGCGTCTTCTGGATGATTGGTGTACAGGGTAACCCTATCGTGGCTTTTTGGGGGTGATCTTTGGCTGTTGCTTTCTCGGTTTCCCTCTATGGGTCTTGTTTGTTTGGTTTTTGTAACCTTCTTGTAACATTCTTTGCTTCTTTTCTTTTTAACATATTGGGGCGAACACCGTAGAGTGTCTCCCCCTTTTTGAGCCTAAAAAAAAAGTATACACACACCCAGACGCATCAACAATTGTAAGACCCAAGGAATGCATCTTCTCAAGAAAATCACCAGAGCCAGCATTCCTTCCCCCTCTCTAAGGGCGATCACCTGGCAGCAAAGTAATGTTGAGATCTCCACCTACAATCCAAGTCCCATCACTATGGCCAGAGCTCGTCTGCACCAAGTCTGTCGCTAGAGACCCCCTCCCATTGCCAGTGGGTCCATAGACATTCGCCACCGTAAAAGAGAGTCTATCTGCCCAACGCTTGAGGCGAACGGAAAGCGAGAAGGCAAACCTCCATTCTGCCACCGACTCGAACTCCTTCTTCCACCCCGTGAGCAGCCCACCTGTCGCTTCTTAGGCCTCCAGTTTCGCGAACTCGAAGCTTCTTCCAATCCCCAAGTCTCGGCCATCATCAACCACACTCCTTGCCAGTTTTGTTTCTTGCAACATGAAAATATCTGCTTTAGCATCACGAACCAGATTCCCGACCCTAGGCGCTTTTCGGGTCGGCCCAGATCCCTCACGTTCCAGGACAACATTTTCATTTAGAAACATTGGAAATCTTCCTTAGCAGTTGTGGTTGCACCACCCCCAGACATTCAGCAAAGCCTCTGTCTAGCAGACATAAGCGACTCGGCTTTCCCCAAGGCGACTCTCTAACTGCGAGAGGCTGCGGAGGAGTCATCCACCGTTCCTCAGCTTCCATAATCTCTGCCCCACGCCTCCTTCTAGCCGACCTCAACGTCGCCCCCTTCTAGAAACAAACTCCAAACCTGAGCCCCTATCGACCGCCCTAGAGGACTCCCCTTCCAACAACAACCTCGAAGCTCCCGCCAAGGGTTTAAATATCAATTTCGGATATCATATCTGTTGAAATCAGAGAAGCGGAAGCAGAAACGATAAAATAAGAGATATAAACATGAAGAACACGGAGATTTACGTGGAACCCTACTCCCTAAGGAGCGGGATGAAACCACAGGAGAAGCCCTCAAAGGAGCGGATATTCTATTGGAATTTCTCAATGAGTACAGGGGGTGTGAGGCTCTTTATATAGGAGCTCAAGGGAGAATATTCTATAGGATATTCTCTATAGAATATTCTCTTAACCAATAGCCACACAGAATATTCTCTAACACTCCCCCTCAAGCTGGAGCTGAGAAAGCTGCAGCTTGCAACAAGAAGAAAGTATACAACACATCCTCACACGATACATCACAAGAACACATGTCCGCTGCTGGTAGAGGACCACACACGAAGACGGCTCTGCAGCTTTCAGGATATCGGAACGTATCTCTGTCATTCCTGTAGAACCGCTGCGATATCAAGTCACCGGAACATATCTCTGTCGTGCCTGCAGGTCACCGGAACGTATCTCTGTCGTGCCTGGAGAAGAATCACTGCAGAAGAAGTCCAGCGCGGGAACTGATCGGGTCGTAAAAGAAGAAGTATACGCCTCGACGAAGAAGTTGATGCCTGGTGAAGACGGATGATCTGTAGAAAGCTGGAGTGATGTGCAGAAGACCTGAAGAATATATCATTTCTGACTCCCCCTTTCTCCCATACTTGATAGAATAAAGAGTTTGGAACATCAAGTTGGGAGAAACAAAAACATGCAATTTTTTTTGAAATCATCATTTTTTTTTCCGGCTATTTCATTCCTCCTCCTCCTTCTTCTTCTCTTTTTTTTAATAGCCATCATTTTTTTTGGACTATTTCTCTCCTCCCCTTTTTTTCCGGCATACATGGCCAAACATTTTTCTGGCCACCCCCTAATTTTTGTAAAATACAAACTTCTTCCTTTTTTTGGTTAACGGTCGACCCACAATTCTGGGCCCAAACAGCAGCTCCCCCCTTTTTATTTTTACGGGAGTCCCTTTTTTTTCATTTTTTTTAACGGAGCCTGACTTTGGGCACTCCCTCTTTTTCACACGTTTTTTAACATAAGCAGAGCATGCCCGCTTGAGGCCAAAACAATTAACCCCAATAAGGGTTTCCTATAACCCTCTCTTCAAACGATAGGGCTTCTGTCTTTGATAGGGCGCCGCATGTGCGCAATTGAAGAAAAGAGGGCACCGCGCGGGAGTTCTTGGAGGAAGGAGCGTCTGGAGGTTGCGGCTCTTGCCGCCAGAAGGTTGGAGGTTGCGCAGGAGCTCGCATGGAGGTTGCGGCTCTTGTCGCGTGCCTGTAGCAGCGTACCTGGGTGCTGCCGCTGGAGGGTTGTGCAGCAGATCAGAAGATCATGTCACGTATCTGCCGCTGGAGGGTTGCGACATTGCCGCCAAGTGGTTGCGCGTCTGAAGCGTGCTGCTGGAGCCTGGGTGGCGCGTTGCCGCCAGGAAGAGTTCGCCAACTGTGGAAATGCGACATCACCGCCATGGAGAGTTCCTCGCATGGGGAGGAGAGCTCCGCTCTGGATGCGCGATACTTGGAGGGCATTTAGGGAGTTCCTCGCGAGTACAACATCGCCAAGAAGATGGCGCAAAAGGGGGGCTCAATATGGGGCTGTTTGCAGGTTCTCTGCCTGGAGACCTAGAGCCACGAAGCTGCCAGTTGGATGCGCATGCGGTACCGCCTGCGCGAGGGTAGAAGCTTGCCATCGATGGTGCGACTGGATTCGGACTCTACATTTTGCGAGGAGGAGGCGACTGCGAGATTTCGATGGCACGAGAAGAGTGCGATCTGGAGGGTGTCGCCTGGTGATATGGAGTTGTGCCGCCCTGGAGCACGTGTCGCCGCTCGATGGGAAGGAGCTGCGCGCCTGGGAACTGCGACGGGGCTGGTGCTGCCGCATGATGGTGCTGCGCTCGGGTGTGGAGCGCTAGAGGTGCGCCGCCTTGAGCTTTTCGATGAAAAGAGGAGCCGCCTGTATGTGGAACCACCGCCTGATGGGGGGCGCTCGCCAACGCATGCGCGACACTGCATCGACTGGGACTGGTTCTCGTTAGGGCTTGCGCCTGCTCGAGTGGCGCTGTTCGTCGCTGATAGGACTGTTGGATGGATATTGATGCGGCCGCCTAGATATGCGGCTAGGGCTAGAGGACAGATGCCACCGCCTGTGGCTAGCAGATACTGGATGGGGTACGCCTCCAGCGCACTTGGAAACCCTAGATCTGTGATGCACCAGAGCCGTGTGCGGCTGGGAACTTTGCCGCTGTTGCGGTTGGAATCTGGAGGCGAGGGCGCGGCTCTGCCATTGATTCATCTTGAACAGGAACCTCAAGGGTTTAAACAAAATCCTAGATCTCAAACTTTGATCAAACAATAATATTTTTCAACTAATAAATCTTCACGAACATAAACCCTACGAATGAATCTCCAAAATTAAAGAACTCGAAAATCCACGAGAATCGTCCCGCTCTGATACCATGTTGAAATCAGAGAAGCGGAAGCAGAAACGATAAAATAAGAGATATAAACATGAAGAACACGGAGATTTACGTGGAACCCTACTCCCTAAGGAGCGGGATGAAACCACGGGAGAAGCCCTCAAAGGGGCGGATATTCTATTGGAATTTCTCAATGAGTACAGGGGGTGTGAGGCTCTTTATATAGGAGCTCAAGGGAGAATATTCTATAGGATATTCTCTATAGAATATTCTCTTAACCAATAGCCACACAGAATGGTCTCTAACAATATCGATACCTTGTCGATACGATATTTCGTCGAAATTTCGAAGACATTTCGCCCATATCGACCACCATTTGTGAAGAAATGACTGGAAACTTCTCTCATATCGCTATTTCGCTTGAGATTTCAGTTCCTTGGCGAAATTGAAATTTCGCCGAAATTTCGTGAAAAATGAAACCATGGCTTCCGCATCTTGAACTGAAGGCACATGTTCCAAACCATCCAACCCCCCGACAACACCAGATGCCTCCTGCTGCCCGAACTCCACCACCCTCCTTTTACCCTCCTGCCCTTCTTCCAACTCAACATCGCCTTGGAGGGCCCCCTTGATGCAAACGGCTTCCGACGTCGACGATAAAATTAAAATAATTTGGCGGTGGAATATCGGTGGAGAAAAGGAGAGGTTGAGAAGAAGAAAACTCGTCGGTAACGAGGGGTTGAAGGAGGAGAACCGCGGAGATCGCGTGGAGAGAGAGGGAGAGATAGAGGGAGATAATGAGATAAACTCAATTTTTCATAATACTTGACTCCATAAAAATACTGGACTACCATCTCTTTATATAGGAGAGTGGGGGTTACAAAAATAGTAAACTAATTTAATTTGACCACTAATTATCCTAGTTGGACTCTGAAAAATTCAAATTGATCTCTAATTACTCTAATTAGACTCTAACTAATTAATTGACCAAAATTACAATTAAAATCTACGAAATAAACGTTGAGATCACAGGCGATCTCAATTATTTAATTAGACTATTACGACCACTAAAAACGTAATTAAAATTGACGACTAATTAATTAGATAAATTCGACCCTATAATTTGGGGTCACGCTGCATCAACTCTCCTCCGCTTTAAAAATTCGTCTCCCGACGAATTGCTTGATGTAGGTGCGTCGTTGGAGAAATCATCATTGAATTGGGGCTTCAATTTCCTCATTCGATTCTTTTCAACGTTACGTTTGTAATTCTTTTCCACCGAGGGGTATGACTGCAATTGTTCTACCCCTTCATCTAAAAGATAGCCACAATATAATGTGATTTGCAATTGGCCCTTTTAGTAAATTATCTTGTGAGGAGGGGGCGGCTTGAAAATGTTCCAAAATATTTCACCCCAACTAAAATCCCTGTTAGGGGATGAGATTGGAATATGGGATTTATGGAATTTGATTTTTGCAATTTTTTCCAAGTAATCTCCAGTTCCTATGCCCAAGGGATTCGAATCCCTTCGGAGTTTCCTTCAAAATGACGGCTAGGGTTCTCTTCTTCCACGGCAAGAGGCGGCGGGGCCGATATTGTAGGAGAGGCGGCGCAGGGGTGGTGCTGGGAACACGGTCGGAGGGGCGGCGGTGGCTCGGGGTGGAGGTGTCGACTGTAGGCGCGCGTTTGAGAGGGGCGCGCAGTGGAGGCGGGGAGAAGGGGTGGGGGGGTGGGGTGGGGTGATGGCGACGTGGGGAGGATGCGGTGTCGTGGCTGGCGCGCAGTGGGGGGTTTGCGGGCCTGGAATGGCGAGGTGTGCGTGGGGAAAAGCGCAGGCTGGTGAGGGAGGGGCTGGGGTGAGGGCGGCTGGCGAGGGAGTAGAAGGCGGAGGCGCGGGTTTGGCGCAGGGGTGATGCTGGTTTGCTGGATGAGGAGGGGGCCCGTGGGGTGGGGTGGTTTGCTAACGGGTGGGGAGTTGGGAGTTGCGGGAGAGGATGGCGGGGCTGTTAGGGGAGGAATGACGGGTAAGGGGGTGGCGGGGGTCTGGGCTACAGAGGTTGGGGTTTCGGGAAGGGGTTGCGGGGTCAGGGGAGCCGCTGGGGGGTTTGGGGCTGTGGTGGGAGTTACCTGGGAGGGCCGGGGTGGCGCCGGGATGGTTGGAGGGGGCAGCGGAGTCGATTCCGACGACGGATTCAGATCTGGAAGTTCCTGGACAGCGGCCGATTCCTCCTGACCGGCGAGTTTTTCTTCATCAAGACTGACGGCAGCGGCTTCGTCGGGTTGAGGCCTCGATTGGGCGTTGCGGTAGGCCTCAAAGTTGGCCATTAGGTCCCGAAACATTGATGACATGGATCGGAAGTTGTTCTGCAAATCACGTACCATGTGCTCCGCCTCTTTAAAGGAGGTGTCGATGGTGGAGATGGCTCGTCGTGTTTGTTCGGATGAACGATGGTGTCGGTGCGAGCGCCGGGACGGATCGTTAGATCGTGAGGACGATCTAAATGCCATGCTCTGATACCAAATGATGCAAACGGCTTCCGGCGTCGACGATAAAATTAAAATAATTTGGCGGTGGAATATCGATGGAGAAAAGGAGAGGTTGAGAAGAAGAAAACTCGTCGGTAACGAGGGGTTGAAGGAGGAGAACCGCGGAGATCGCATGGAGAGAGAGGGAGAGATAGAGGGAGATAATGAGATAAACTCAATTTTTCATAATACTTGACTCCATAAAAATACTGGACTACCATCTCTTTATATAGGAGAGATGGGGTTACAAAAATAGTAAACTAATTTAATTTGACCACTAATTATCCTAATTGGACTCTGACAAATTCAAATTGACCTCTAATTACTCTAATTAGATTCTAACTAATTAATTGACCAAAATTACAATTAAAATCTACGAAATAAACGTTGAGATCACAGGCGATCTCAATTATTTAATTAAACCATTACGACCACTTAAAACGTAATTAAAATTGACGACTAATTAATTAGATAAATTCGACCTTATAATTTGGGGTCACGCTGCATCACCCCTCCCCACCCACGTGATCGAACATCTCCGCCAACCTTCCATCCGCCCACCCTTCCTCCAGCACATAATCGCCAAGGAGAGCCACCTCCCCTCCCATGGGATCGATCGCCAGCCCAGGTCTCGAACATCGGCTTCCGTCGGCTCAAACGGTCCGCCCCCAGGTATGGAGCCCCCATTTCGATTAGATCCGAATCCCCCAGATCCGCTAACCCAGAATGCCCCGAACCACACCTTGTTACGCAAGTCTGGATCCACTGAAACTCGACCCATCAGATCCGTATCCGCTCTCGGATCCGCGCTCGGGTCCGTGCCTGCTACCAGGCTCTCCTCCTTCGAGACCCGGACCATAGGATATGCATCGACAATCAGAGCCGCTCCTTGATCCACACCTGCTTCCATTTCCGGATCTGCTCCTGGATCCACACCCACTTCCGGATCCGCGCCCGCCTCGGGATCCGCTCCTGGATCTGGACCTGCCTGCATGACCTCCGAGACCTGAACTCTCTGCCCCGACATCCCAACATGTGCCACAAACAAAGGGACCCCCTCAAAGGCCACAACCGAGCAAAACAGGCGCTGCCTTTTCGCTTTGACTTCGGGAAACACAACGACCCTTGATGATTCGTGCCTTTCTGTTCCTAGAGATCTGTCAGTAATGATGCACGATACTCAACGAAATGATATCGTGATGCACGAGCCCGCCGCGTCCTTCCGACTTCCCACCGCATCAACCGACGACGTCGCAGAGCACCCCTTCTCAAGCTCCGACCCAAGGCCCTAAATATAGGTTTCGGTCATCATTTCAATGGCCGATCGAAACAGAATTTCGGTGGACTTTCGGTCGAAATTCGACCGAAATTTCGGTCATTTTGATCATTTTTTGTACTGGGGCCACCATATTTCGGTCATTTCGGCCATTTTGGTCGATTTTCGATTCCGATAGGGTATCGATATTCGACAGAAATTCGATCGAATTTCGCTGAAATTTGAGGCCATGCTCCGACCAGCCTTTGCGATGCCCTCCATCTGGGGACCCCGACTCTCCGGGAAAGAAGCAGGAGCCGATAGATGCCAATTCGATCTCCGGAGACGCCACGAAAGAGCTCGTTCCTCCACCCCAAACCCTGAGGGCTGAACTCCCGCACACAGGCAACAAGTTCCGCCTCCCTCCCAGATGCGCAACCATCGAACTCGATCCCAATCACTGAAGCAATCCCAGATAGTATCTCTTGTACAGCTCCGCCCTTCTCCACGTGTTAGGAACACCACGTACCTGCACCAAGTTCAAGAACCGAAACTCCATTCGACAGCCGAAGCTGCCGGAAGATGCCACCGAAGGAGTGACTTCTTGTTCTCGCACAGTTGAATGATCGCCCTCGCCTCATGCTCTGCAAGGCCCCGTGCCATGACTCGCCAGGGGCTCAACATTGCGACATCCTCACCGAACCCCATGCCCGTAGCCGCTCCTACGCTCAAGATGTCGCAAAACAAAGCTCGAGAACCTCTTCCTTCGCCGATTAACACAACACCCTCCCACACTGCCTTCTTCAATTGGGTCTCCGACCCACCAGCGCCCAAAGGGCACGCTCTCGCCCTGTGTAAAATCGTGGCACCTGAAGCACTGCACTGGTTCCCGACAATGACTAGCCCAGTATCGAGCCGCAACGAAAGCAATCGTGGCCAAACGAACTCCCTCTTCCGTCGTGACTCCGACCACTGGATTTTTCCTGCACATCGTTCCCTAGCCGCCTGTTGCTTCTCCCCGCGTCGGTTCGAACGCACCATCACCCAAGGTGCTCCGCTGTTGTCGTCTCCGCACTCCCCAACCAATCTCCCCATCATTATACTAAACAAGGTTGTAGAAATCGGTAGTCAGTACTCGGTCAGTGGGGTCCCTAAGGATTAATCAGCAGTCGGACGACTAATCAGAATTAGTCGGTTATTAGCCGGTTTTGAATTTTTTAATTATTTTAAACATATACATATATCTTATATATTTGCATATATTAATTTGTATATTTTCTTTCTTGACTAAACTTCTTAAGGCATTTATGATATGTAAAATATATTTTATATATGCTTAAGAAAGCGAGTTATGGGTATTTACCTTCCGAGTTTGTGGTTTAGATGTAAATGCTCACTTTCCCCTAATATGGAATGATTACATCCTGTTTTGGAATGAAACTAAAATTATTGATCTGATTATCGATGATGGATTTCCTTTATCCTGTCCATGCCGATTGATTTTTAATATCTAGATGAATGGAGTTGATTTAAATATCTTTTCATTATTAAAAACAACTAGTGAGCACACCCGTTCTATGCACGGGTAAAAAGCATTGGGTAGATCGTGTGCCTATGTGTGTTTATATGTGTATTAGTTTGTGTATAAATATATTTTAAAAATAGTAACATTATTCAATTTCTTTTTTAGTTTTTTTAAATTAATCAATGTAAATTTTGATCAATATGAGCCATCGTTTATTTAAATTAAAAAAAAACAATGGATAAGTGTTGATGGACCGTCGCTACTGATATAATGGCAATGACATTCATCACTAACAACATTCGTTATTCTATATTTAACAACAAATGATATAATGAAGGATATGGGAAAATGACACTATAGACTCATTTATTATAGGGAGATTTCGTTAGCACCATATATTTAGCATAAATAAAATAATCAACTCTTTGAGACATTTCCTTGTTTTGAACAAATCAACCACCATCAACATTAAGCCCGAAGGGATTTTGATACTTGTTATAAGCCTAAACTTTTTTTTTGAGGCTCAAAAAAAGGGGGAGACACTCTACGGTGTTCGCCCCAATATATTAAAAGGAAAAGAAACAAAGAATGTTACAAGAAGATTACAAAAACCAAACAAACAAGACCCATAGGGGGGAAACCGAGAAAGTAACAAGCAAATATCACCCCCAAAAAGCCACGGAAGGGTTACCCTGTACACCAATCATCCAGAAGACGCAAGGAAAGGAAAAGAACGTTCTCCCGGTAGAACCGTTGGCCAGCGAAGAGGGTCTCATTCCTCCCCAGCCAGATACTCCACAACCTTGCCAGCGGAACCAAAAACTCCTTCCTTTCCCTGCTCCTGTTGTAAACAAGCTCTCGCAAAAAGCACTCAGGCCCTCAGAGTTCACCCATTCCAAATCAACCTAAAGGCCCCGAACCAAGTTACAACCAAAGAACAAGTGGTCAATGGTTTCCGTCTCCTCATCACAAAGCCCGCAATTAGGCCCAACGTTAGCAAAGAATCGGGCGCAACGGTCACGCGTTAAGAGCCTCCCCCTGCGAAGAAGCCATAGGAAGACTCCAATGCGCTCAGGAAGCTTCAACCCCCAGAGGAACCAGCAATCACGCAAAAGAAGATCGTCCCCCACCTGAGGACGGGGAGCTAGAGCCAGATACGCCTTGCGCGTGGAAAAAAGACTGTCCTTCCATGTCCAGTGGTCCCGACCATCATTAGGTTGAGCAACGTCAGCAAGCATGTTCAGTAAAGAGAGAAAATCATCCATACGCTGATCCGAGAAATTGGCAATAAAGCGAGGACACCAGCATCCATCCACCCAACACGAGGCCACCGAGGCCTCCTTATCATTCGCCAAAGCAAACAAACGGGGAAAGCGATCCTTTAGAGTACCCCTTCCCGACCAATCGTCGATCCAAAATCGAAATAAATCCCCCTTTCCCAACACCGGCTTAAAGAGGGAGAGGTTACGAATAAAAACTTCCAAAACACCACGCCAAAACGGAGTTAGGTGCCCGTAAGCATCCCCCCGCGTGAATCCCATCATCGCCTCCCCCAGAAACTCCCGCAAAACATTAATAAAGAAGTTGTCCTCCTGGCCCCAGATCCTACTTGCCCATTTTAGCAAGAGAGCCTCGTTAACAACCTCCAACCTCCGCACCCCAAGCCACCAACCCGCTTGGCCCGAGTAACCTCATCCCAAGCCGCCAGATGAACCCCCCTTCCCCCCTCCCCCTTCTTACCCCACAAGAAGCCCCACATACAACGCTCAAGACGCAGCCGAATCCCCTTAGGCATACTTCGAGCCGAGAGGAAGAAAATAGGAATAGAGGAAAGCACCGCCTTAAGAAGAACAAGACGTCCCCCTAGATAACAACGCAGCGCGCCACCCAGCAAGGCGAGCCTCCAACTTCTCCACAACCATACGCCAATCCCGGAGCCTGACACGACCCACGACCAAAGGCAATCCAAGGTAATCAAAAGGGAGCCCACTCGGAGGAGAACCCAACAACCGCCCACACGCCAGCGCCTCCTCCTGCGACATCCCAAAGGAGATCATCTTAGACTTAGCCCCATTAATCAAGAGCCCCGATAATTCACTGAAAAGCTCCAGAGTAATCGCCATACCGGAGACCTCAGAAGTGCCACCCTCGATGAAGCATATAATGTCGTCCGCAAATTGAATTAAGGGCACCTGGAGGGTCCCCACAGAGAAGCCCTTGGTCAGCTCCGCCTCGATCACGCAGTCCAGCATACGAGCCAACACGTCCGACGCCAGCACAAAGAGGAGGGGGGCGAGCGGACACCCCTGACGCACCCCCCTACGCGGTTGGAAGAAGCCCCCAACCGAGCATCCATTAAACAAGACCGAGAGGGAGGCCGTGGTCACACAGCGACGCACCCATGAAATCCAAACCTCAGGGAAGCCCCTCCTTCTCAAAACAGACCACAAGAACCGCCAATCAAGGCAATCATAAGCCTTGGCGAAATCAATCTTCCAAAGAACCCCCATCTTGTTAGAGTTCTTCCAATCCGCAACCAACTCGGAAGCCACCGCGATGCAATCCGAGATCTGCCTTCCCCGAATGAAGCCGGCCTGGGCCGGCGAAACCAGCGAGTCCAGAACAGAAGCAAGCTTCCTCGCTAAGACCTTAGCAATGATCAGATAGATCCCATTCGAGATAGAGATAAGCCTAAAGTCCTCGATGCGATTAGCCGCCGCAGATTTAGGGATCATAACAATGAAGGCCCTATTATTAATTCTATCAAAACCATTGTTCCCCTCACAAAATTCGCTAACAACCTCCATAACGTCATTGGCCACTACATCCCAAAAATCTCGGTAGAAAGCCACAGGGAATCCGTCAGAGCCCGGTGAACCATCAACATTTAAGTCCCACACGACCTCCTTAATCTCAACCAGGGAGATCGGCCTAGTCAGTGCCACAGAATCCACGGGTGCTAAAGAAGGGGCCCCACGGCCCAACCAACGCCACATGCGCTGCGAGCGACTACCATAGGCACGCTTAAAGTGATCCACAATGGCAAGCCCCAACTCCTTCTCACCACTAACCAGGGCACCATTAACAATAAGAGAGCAAATTGAGTTGTATCGCCTTCTGCCGCTAGCCACGCGGTGAAAGAAAGCAGTATTAGCATCGACCTCCTTGATCCACTTAAGACGCGAACGCTGACGCCACTCCATGTTCCGTTTCTTGTCCTCCGCGGTGACCGCGTTTTGCGCAACAGTGCGCTCATGAAGCTCCTCCGACACCAAATCCCTATCATTCTCCGTCAGGTCCAGGCGAGCAATGACATCCTCCGCCGCCGCCCTAGCAGCCACACGAGCCAATCGCGAGTCCTTAAACATCGCCAGAAGTTTCCGCAAAGAGGAGAGCTTCTGATCAAATCTACAAGCAGCAGACCCCACAAAAGAGGCCTGGTTCCAGTGATTGCTAACCAAATCTTTGAAGTTAGGCTCCAGAAGCCAGCATTTCTCATATCGGAAAAGACCCCGTGGCCGAAGGTCCTCCCCAGAGTCCCACATAATAGGATTGTGGTCAGAGAAGGATCGCGGACGAGAAGACACCGAGCACAGAGGGAAAGCCTCCATAAGTTTTCCATTAGCCAAGAATCGATCAATCCTAGATCGAGACACATTATTCCTCCAGGTGTAAGAAATATCATCGGGGACCAGCCCCTCCAGAGCTAACTCATCCAGAAGCCCAACAAATTCGCGCGAGCCCGGATCCTGGCCCCCCCGGCCCCGAGGACGATCCGAAGAATGAGCAGTCACGTTGAAATCCCCCCCAGCAGCCAAGGAAGGCCCTCAAAAGCAGATGCCGCGCCCCGAAGATCAGCCCACAGTTCCCGCCTGAGGACGTGGCACGTAGGCGCATATATACATGAGAAAGCAATAGGAGCAAGGGAGTCAGCCCGAATCAATACCACCGGCAGTACATGCCTTCCCAACCGCAATGAGGAGAAGGAAAAAGCCACAGAGCGCCACACCAGCAAGACGCCACCCGCCACCCCAATCGCGTCCACCGTCCTAAACTCATCCATAGCGCCCGCACCGAAAGACCTCCACAAAGTATCATCCACCCCCGTCAATTTCGTTTTGGATAAAGGCAATATCACAGCCCCACTCTGAGAATCGCAAGCCCAAAGAACACCGCCTATCAGGGTCCCCATGGCCTCTAACGTTCCAAGAGAGAACCTTCATTAATGACCAGCAGAGCGTCCCCCGACCATACTGAGGCCAGCCGCCTCCGCCACAGAATCCCGCAACGTCGGACAAGAATGCTGCACCGATGAGCCAAGGCGAGAGCTGTTGCGCCTGCTATAGCGCTTCCCGGAGCGCTTGTCCGAAAGACTCCCCACCGCGGAAGGAGCATCCCCACCAGAAGGAAGCCCGATGGATCCCATTCCCAACGTCGGTCAACAATGCTGCACCGGAAGGAGACATCCCCGAAGAAGCCCCCTGACCCACCGGAGTGGAAGGGGAGGGGGATCGGAGCACAATCGGAGGAATAGCGGGCGAAGGAACCATATCGACATCCGAGGGCGGCCCAAGTTCCTCCAACTGGATCCGATGAGTCAAACCCGAAGATGAGTCGGGCCGCGGAAGAGAAGAGTCGGGCACCAATAGAGAATAGTTGGGCAGCATAACTGGGTCAGAGGGCTGCCACTTCGTTGCCCAAGATCCGAAATTAATGGATTCGTTAAAGCCCATCACAGTAGGAGCGGGCACAGACCCCGAGAAACACAACTGTATGGCGTTAGCCGACAAGAACGGACGAGGATGAGAAGGCAAATCGTCCTCGATCGTGGCCAAATCCAATAAACCGGCCCTTTCAGACGTCATACACAGCACCCGAGGATGCAATTCGAAGGGACCATCATTGTTGAACCCAGAAGGCGACGCTTTGGAATATCCCCCAACGCATGCCACCTGGCAACCGGAAGACTAAGCGACGTCCCCAAGTCCCAAGCCAAGCTCATCGACGAAAGTAGCCGGACGCGAAGGGCAAGCCGCCGGCGCCGGCGAGGGGGCGATGACGGAAAGCTCCACCTTAAATCGCCACCGGCCAATCTTCAAAGTACCGAAGAAGACCTTACCATCCGCATCTCTAAGAAAGCCCTTGAACATTCCACGAGAATCCGAGCGCACTTCCAATCCGCCCCCGGCGAGAGTCCATCATCCACGACTGCCAGAACTTCCCCCTAAGGTCTAAGCACCTTGGACAAAGCGGGGACCGTTCGAGAGAGAAATGGCACACCACGCACCTCCGCCACACAGACCTCAGTATCTGAGGAGGCACCATCAGCTACCCGCAACATCCTCCAAACAACATCTTCGGAGTCGCCATTACAGGTAAGCCTTTCCCGTTGCTCCTGGGAAAGGCCACGAACGCAGCAACGCGATGAATCAAGGATTAGGAAGTCCCCCATGAATTGAGGTCCCAAAAAGCTAAGGTGGGATCTTACAACATCCCAAACCACACCAGGCCGTCGAACAAGGCCCACCGCCGCAACGAAGCCAACATCAGCGTGCACCCCCACCTCACGCACCGCCTTTCCATGCACCGCCTTCCCATGCACGGTCTCCCCACCCACCATCTTCCCATGCAACCCAAGACCCGACGACGACGTCTCTCCCGCAACGTTCACCATCGCCGTGGCACCGACAACAGTTGCCCCGCCACCCTCATCACCCACCACCTGCGCAAGAGAGCGAGCCCCCCTATCCCCAAGAGGGCCCATACGACCCAACTCCGACGCCAAGAAGCACCCATGCTCCCCCGACCCATTCTCCTTCGACCGAGCACGCAGACTAGGACTGGAAGAGCCACCAAGACCAGCAAGGGACCAACAGGACGCTTTCCGATGACCCACCTTGCCACATGCATAGCACCGAGGTGGAAGCCGACAACCCGAGGCAAGATGGCCATGCACACCGCACCTAAAACACCTCTTCCCCAACTTCCTGTGCGACACCTGCACCCACTCGCCCTCCCCCCTCGCCCGCTTCTCGCCACCCTCACCATGCAGTGATGGCCCAGCACCAAACCCTTGACGCTCCCCCTTCCTCTCCGCAACCTCCCCCGAGGAAGCAGACCCATCCGCCAACCTCGCCGACGTCGCCCCTCCACTCGCCACCAGCGCTCCATCGTACCAACCACCCTTCAGAGCTCATTATAAGCCTAAACTTATATGCGGCCTTATCTAAGACACTAACTATCATCCTTGAATGCAAACTAAAACTATGAACCTCAAGTGCAATCACTTACGACCAATCATTAGATCTCCTTATTGTGAAGCATCACCAACATCGCCCTCTGGTGACCATATTCACCAATCGCAACTATTGGCGACCGCCCTTATATCAACACCACCACTATCTTTGAGTGAATGCCTCCACCACTCTGTATCATCGATAGTTATGCTTAGCCCTTTCACTGTCATCATCAATTATTTGATTCCCTTATAGTCCTCCATGGGTGCACTTTGGGAGGAGGGTAGATGGTAGCGCCGAGGGAAGATAAAGGGCAATGGAGGGTTAGGAGGGGGAGATGAACTTGGAGGTATGGACGAGGGCTTCCCTTAATCTGGATGTAAATGTAATTGGTAGAGTTACGCGATGTGGAATATCTTGAAAAAAAATTTATGGATGTCAGTGTGTCCCTCCTACATAATATATTCAAGGGGTGCCCTTCGAGCGGAGGTGGAGGGTAGCGTCGGGGGGGGGGGGTGGGTAGAGGGCAGTGGAGGGTTCGAAGGGGGAGATGAACTTGGAAGGGATGGGGTAGGACTTTCCCTAATCCAGATGTTAACGTAATTGGTAGAATTCAGCAAGGATAAATCCAGAATATCTTGATAAAAAGGATTAATAGATGTCAATGTATCCCTCCTACATAATATATTCCTTAGTGTTTGTCACATGTAATGCATGGGCAAGTTGTCTTAGGTGGAAGTAAAAATTATCACAAAATGAAGAAAATGACAATATACAACATTACTTTAACGACAACATTCTATGACGACATTATATGTTGTTGTATACAAAAAATATAATTATATGAGGAATGTATATCTGAACATATATGTAAAATGTTATAAGATGGGAAAAATAGAACTACTCCTTGGGGCAGTCAACGGGATGCCCCTGTCCCATTTTCTCCCATTTTTTGTTTTTTAAAAAATATCACCATGTATCACTATCCTTCTAATATCCCATTCTAATTTCTTCAGAAACAGAGACTCATATACCTTTCATCTAAATAGTTCGATTACATCAATTCTAAGACCATTAAAATTACCTGTTCTGGATGGAAGGCGTATGAGTCTCTATTTCTGACGAGATTAGAATGACAAATAAGAAGGATACAGTGATGCAGATACATGACAATATTTTTCAGAAATAAAAAATAGAAGAAAATGAGGCGAGAGCAGCTGTTAGCTGCGCTAAGGAGCAGCCCCATTTTTCCCATATAAGATATACTTTACAAAATCTCATAAAGGCATTGGGTGGTGCATCATGAAAGCTTGGCATAAGGACTTTAGGCGGATGACCAAGAAAGCTTCTCTTTTTGGATATTATGCTAAGCATTTGTTCGTCGGTGATATATTGGGTATCAAGGTTCACGCATTCGATAAGATCATGAAGATATCAATCCCTACACCACATAAAACAGTAACGGAACACTCATATACATCACCCCTTACACGTATCTCAGGATTATACCACAAAACACAAAGCATTTATATTCTTGATTGTATCTTATCCACATAAACATTCAATCTAAATCATTCTGTGAGGGGATCACAGACCTCACCTCACCAACATTTAAACACCCGTTTAGATAAGTGAAAGGATTGTTCTTCCCTCTATGCTGCACTTTGATTCTTTAAGTTATTCCTGTCCTTTCTCCCTATTGTTCTGTACATTATTTCTCTCATTGTATCAATAACACTCCAGTAATGTTTATTTCCATGGATTACATATCTGATGTTTTGAATTCCACATATTCCCATTAGTTGTCAATATCCAAATTTGAATATTGTTGCTTCAATTTATGTTGAATTATCTGTTTGCATCATGTTTATCATCTTTAATATTCTGATAATCTCTATTTTGGAAGTTTTATTCACACATACAAATCTTCTTTTCATATGATGCATCTCGCCACCTTATATTATAAATACAATTTCATTTGTCATGTTCAGTTTACTGTCAGTCAAATATGAAGTCATTATAGTTAACTGAAGGTATGTCATCATAGCTAAGTTAAATGATACACTCATCCAATGTAGGTATGATTCTAGCAGAGGTTATTGATTACTATGTGAATCATGATTGCTGCCATAAATACCATATACTTCCACTACCAATCCATCGTCATTCGTCAACCATCACTATGACAACATTTGAGATTCCAATCGAATCACCACCCTAGAAAATCTGCATGCATATAAACAACCATCACAGCCAGAGCTTGTAAGATACTCCATCAATTTCCTCCTCTACCATCTAAACAAAAAAAATCAAGCTTCGGCAACTTCATAGGAAGAGGCCTTGAAAAGTGCCCATGCCCCAACTACTTGGGAAATTGAAATCAATAGCTTGAGATCTCCCTTGGAAGACATGCACATTTGTATAGCCACTAAGATCACGAGGTATCTATATGCACAGGGGGAGCTAGTCTCCCATAACGGTGAGGAGGTATCTTCGACTTTCTTCAATAGACTCGCCTCAGTTGGAGACCGGAATGGGATTTGACCACGGCAGTCTTCATTCCTCGAAGAGGGCTGGGTCGTGATCAGATCAGTCGCGAGCAATCTTCACTCCTCGGTAGCTCGTCTTGGAACCCTAGAAATTCCATGAGAGGAGGAAGATGACTTGGAGTTAGGGCTCGATGGCAATGAGAGATACAAGTTAGGTGGACTCCAAGATCGATTAACGGGAGAGAAGATCGGAAGAGATGCGGAAGTTAGAGGATTTGGAGAGGGAAGAAGAGCATGGGAGACATCTTTGTCATTTGGGGAAAGGGGGAGATAGGTTATGGGGGCTGGATATTGATAGTCATTGTATGGAGGGGTAATTGTGGCATTTTTCGTTGAAAAATTATTGGGTGGTCGGCGGAGCACCCCCGCTTAATATATAGTAATAGAAGGTTCACCTTGATTATGCATGCAAACAAGGTATCTTTTAGCCTTTAGCTATAAACTACGCATACTAGTAACATATATGAAAATAACAAATAACAATGGAATGTTGAGTATAAAATAGGCACACTTGTTAGTTACCTTGTTTAGAAGTTGATTGGATTTTGATCATTCCTTATAATATTGTTGTATTCGATATTTAAATGATTAAGTTTTTACCTAATATATTTATATCGATTTTTTAGTAAAGTAGCACGTAATGCTTATTGTGATATAAACTTTGTAATAATTTATAGAACTTACTATCTGTTTATAAGATTTGAAATGTTATCTTAAATACACATGCACAAGCTCTACATGTATGCATGATTTTCTTAGTTCAGAAATAGGTTTGACTAGTTCGACCAGTAAATTCTACCTAGTCTGATTTTTTTCCGATATTGCTGACGTTTTGCTAATGAGATAACCAATCCAACCGTTTTGAACCAACGATCCGACCTGGTTAGACCAAACTAATGATTGGTCGATTCAACGTCCATTCCAATTTTTTAAACCTTGCTCCAGATCGTGAGGCAATGACTCCCTCTTCCAGATCATGACCTCCGGGCAACTCCTCCTTCAAGACATAGAGGCGGTGCACCCTTAAGGAGGCGCACGAGGCCCTCGAGGCATCCTCAGAGGCGTCGATCGACTCCATCTCCATTTGGCCCAAAGTAGATGGAAAGGTTCCCATTGGGACCCTAAATAAAAGGGAGAGGAGTGTGTCGTTTATAAAAAAGGGAGGGGAGTCTAGTTTTGACCCAATGGACCCATTACTACTACTGAGGAAAAAAGGGGATTCTTTGCTTGTAAAGGCCCATGAGCCCTGTTGTTTAGATTTAAGGACCTGAGAAAAAAAGGGGGAGGCCCAGTTTCATAAGCCCAATTGAGCTGAGAGCCTGAGCTGCATATTTAGCCCTAGTTTGGTCATGAGTTTTGAAAAAAAGGGTCTAGTGTACAAAAAATGTCGTATGTGGAAAAAAGAGAAAAAGAAAAAGTTGAGAAAAGGGGAGACCGATTTATGTGATTTTTTGTTTCTCCATATCTTCATGTCTTCTCCCATCTTGGTCGATGTCATTTACTCCGACCAATATGTGAGAAAGGGGGAATATTATGTAGAGTTCTAGAGGATAGATTCAAACTCTCTAGTTCCGATTCAGATGTCTAGCTTTCAGACTCTACCAGTTTGATGCGCACATGTTGCGATCATTATTTGAGTGGTCTTCTTTGATTTGGGCTCAGGGTTTTCATGTGATCAATAGGGAATCCATAATAGAGATTCCATTCTCTAAACAATTGTGGGCTTAGGATTTTTATGTGAATTCATAGTGACTTTATAGTAAAGATCCATTCTTTGAGCCAGTACGGGGGAGGCCCAGTTTCGTAAGCCCAATTGAGCCGAGCTGCATATTTGGCCCAAGCTTTACCGTAAGCAATGTTGTAAAAGTCACCCGACTAGCCCGACTAGTAGGTCCGACTAGTCTAGTCAGTGGGGTGGCCGACCGAGTACCGACTAATTCCGACTAGGTCCACTAGTCAACCAAGTTTTGCTTGGAGATAGCATGTTTTTTTACTTTTTTAAAAGCAAACTTACTCTAATACGCTGACTATTTTATTTTAATTCAATTACTTCTTTTAATTCATTATGATAGTAAAAAAATATATAAATCTATGTTAATATATAATAATATATGTATAAAAATAGTTTATATATTTAAAAAATTAAAGTCGATTAAAGCCTGACTAAATCCGATTAATCGCCCGACTATCGATTAATCCTTAGTCAGTGACCCGACCGACCAAGTACCGGCTACCGACTTTTGCAACCTTGACCGTAAGTTTTGAAAAAAAGGGGCTAGCATACAAAAAAGCTCGTATGCGGAAATAAAGAGAGAAAAAGATGAGAAAAAAGGAGATACCGGCTTATTTGATTTTTTATTTCTCCCCATCTTCATATCTTTTCCCTACCTAGTCAATGTCATCTATCCCGACTAGTATGGGAGAAAGGATGAGCATTATGTAGAGTTTTAGAGGACATATTCAAACTCTTCAGTTCTAATTCAGACGTCTACTTTCAGACTCTACTAGTTTGATGTGCACACGTTGCAATCATTATTTGAGAGGTTCCCATCTTTGATGTGGACTCATGGTTTTCATGTGATTCATAGAGAATCCGGAGTAGAGATCCCATTCTTTAATCCATTGCAAGCTTAGGGTTTTCATGTGGATTCATAGGGGCGCCAGAGTAGAGATTCCATTCTCTGAGCCAGTATGTGAGAGATCCATTTCTCTGACGAGGAGACTCTTTTTCAGACTCCATTCTCCAGTGATCGTGAACTCTAGTACGAGATTTTTCAAGGTTCTTATGAGAGCGAACCCGCTTCGAGGTCACTACGAAAGAGACCCATCTTCAAAGATCTACATATGGATATTTAGCGATGTTCGTTGTTTGGAGCTTCAGAGATGGAGCAATTGCAGGCCAGAGTTCTCCAGGTGAAGACTCATTTTAGTTTCGGTGACTGATAGACGTCATACAAAGCACACATTCTTCGACGAGGAGATGCAGTTCACTTCACACTCCAAACTTTCAGTTCCTCCTCACCAGCACGACATGAGAAGCAACATCCTCAATAGACATCCATCGGAGTCTGCATTAAGTTGATATTGTCTCTATTGTCCTATATTGTGCAAGAGAGTGATTTCTGTCTATGAAGATAAACATTGCATGCTTCAGCTTGAGGGGGGTATTAGAGTATGCGTCAAATTTAGTCCCACATCTAATGTGAATGGGACTTGGTCTTATACTGGGGCTATATAAGAAGCACAACACCACCTGTAACAGTTGAGAGAGAGAGGAATATCATAATACCCGGCCCTTGAGAGGCCTTCTCCAGTGGTTTCATCCCTCTCCTTATGGAGTAGGGTTCCACGTAAAATCGTGGTGTTCTTTCCATTGTTTATATTTCTTTATCTTACGCTTCCATACTATCATTTTCTACCGTAATTAAAAAATGTTTTCTTGTGAAGTATCGAATTACTAATTCTAATATGTTTTGATTTTGAATGACTAGAGTAACAAAAAGAACTGAACTTTCAACAACTGAAAAGGTACAAAGATGTGATTTATTTATAGTTATATAAATATTTATATGCATACAATTTTGTAAATTTAACAAATCTTCGAAATATGAGGCTTATGCCAGGACTGCCTCAAAGGCCTCATGTCACTTACATGAAATTGCCTCTATCCACCTTTGTTTTTTAATACCTAGGTTTCATATTATGCAGTTGAGTTTTCCAGCTGAAAGGCTCTTTTTGTATTGGATTTGTGGTCGTGCAGTAGCATAGGAAGCCTATTGTGAATAACTATGAGAATTCATATGCAGATATTTATGTATATTCTTCCACTTTAGATCACACTTGTGATTCGACTGGAACTTCATATCCTTCATTGTAAACTCATTTTCACATTTATATCCACTGTAGTTCACATCGTGATTCACTGCATCTTCATTTCTGAATCGTGAAAGCATTTTCACATTTTTTATTAATGCAACTTGATTTATACAAGCATGCATATAAATCATGCATATGAGAAAAGCTAACATGAATGCTATCTATCAATTCTAATTATGAGAAACCACCATTTTCCTTGTATGGTAAATTGATAAAAAAGTGATTATGGTCACATTTACTTCCGTTGTAGATCACATTGTGATTTGACGGCACCTTCATATTTTGCATTGTGAGATCATTTTCACATTTTTGCATATAGCTTTTATACAAGCAAGCGTATACATCATACATATAAGAAAAGCTAGCGTGACTGCTAGTTATCCATTTAGAATAAAAAATGTCATTTTCCTTGTATGAGAATAACACGATTATGATATTAATTTTACATTACCATATGGTTCTGAATGATTCTTTTTGCGGCAATCTGATGTTCCAGAAACGGTGCGCAAAAGCTATTGGGTATTCTAATCGCAATTGGGGAGGCTGTGGCTTACGTTTTGTCTGGAATGTATGGTAGCGTGAGTCAACTTGGAACTGGCAATGCAATTCTTATTATTCTTCAACTTTGCTTTGCTGGCATTATCGTTATTTGTTTAGACGAGCTTCTTCAGAAAGGATATGGTCTTGGATCTGGCATTTCTTTGTTTATTGCTACAAACATCTGGTAAGAATCCTTTTGGAATAGTCCCTTAGTATTCACGTGATTCATATATTCAATTGTTTTTGTTGTCTGCAGTGAAAATATCATTTGGAAAGCATTCAGTCCTACCACTGTCAACAGTGGACGTGGAGCAGAATTTGAAGGTGCTGTCATTGCATTGTTCCATCTGTTAATAACAAGAACCGACAAAGTTCGGGCACTTCGTGAGGCTTTTTACCGCCAGAACCTTCCCAATGTGACCAATTTGCTGGCCACAGTTTTTGTTTTCCTCGTTGTTGTCTATTTCCAAGGTTTCCGTGTTGTCCTACCTGTAAGGTCTAAAAATGCCCGTGGGCAGCAGGGCTCATATCCCATCAAGCTCTTCTACACATCAAACATGCCCATTATATTACAGTCTGCTCTTGTTTCAAATCTATACTTCATCTCTCAGGTACTTTAGAATTTAGATGAATGTGTTTTCCCTTCTTTTTATTACAAATCATCTTCTAAACAGTAGTAACCCCTTATTCTACAGCTTTTGTATAGGAGGTTTAGCGGGAATTTCTTTGTAAACCTTCTTGGCAAATGGAAAGAATCTGAATATTATTCCAGCCAGTTCATTCCTGTTGGTGGTCTTGCCTATTACATTACCGCACCTTCAAGGTATACCACTTTTCAATTTCTATTTAGATAAAGTACTTATTTCCTTTTCCGAGTATTAATATAAGATGTCTTATAGCTGTCCTGTTATACATGCAGCTTGGCAGATGTTGCTGCAAATCCATTCCATGCTCTTTTCTATATTGTCTTTATGCTGTCTGCATGTGCACTTTTCTCGAAGACATGGATTGAGGTTTCTGGATCATCAGCAAGAGATGTTGCCAAGCAGCTCAAGGTAATTTTATTATTTTCTTTCCCTGATCCCTTTCCGACCTAAAAGTAGCATTTGCAATTTATAATTTCATTGAATTTCTTATCAAACTTACAGTTTTGCAAAGAGTCGGTCAAGAATTGTCAACACTTGTGATGCTAAGTGGCTGCACAGTTAGAACTTTTCTGGCATAGCTTTTTTTAAGCAGTTTGTTTGTTTTTTGTTTAAGAGGTTTACTGGTTAGTTGTCCAAATAGAATGCTTCTAATGTAAAAGAAACACAAAATACAAAGATTTGCTTGGTTGTGTACACCTTGTGCACAATCAGAGTAAAGAAAGCCTAAAAGTATTTACATGTTGTATGAACCTGTAGAAAGATGTCAAGCTTGTTAATGTTGCAAAATCGGCACTCGGTATTCAGTTGGAGAGGTCACTGAATAAAGAATAAATTGTATTCGGGCAACTATTCGAAATTATCCAGTTATGTATTTTTTTTAATAATTCTAAGTTTAATAATTAGTCGGATCTTTCACATGGATGTGAGCAAGAATCCATGTAGCTGCTCGCCCTACGTAAAGTGGGAGAAGGCTTTGCCATTACATTGCAAGTTTAGAAATTATATGAGATCCACATATTCTTATATATTTATATATACGGTCATTGGTTAGCAAGATTTAAAAACAACTTGAATTTTAGACAAACTCAGGTGCACAATTTGGTGGGTTTAATTAAAGAGAGACAATACATCATAACTTCTATTTAATCATGGTATTCGAGGCTATTTTTTTAAAGAGACGTGGGGAGATCGGGATAGAGCTTTGACATTTTTGGTGATACTGCGATAAATTAGACAACAACAACAACAAAGCCTTTTCTCACATGATGTAGAGTCGGCTACATGGATTGTTTGCCTCCATTCTGATCTATCTTGGGTCACTCGGGCTTAGATCTAAAAAACTAAGATCCCCTCGGATAGTTCCATTCCAACACTTTTTGAGCCTTTCTCGTTCTCTCTTAGCCGACTCAACATCCCAAAACCCGCATCCTCCTAACTAGTGTATCAACCGACATCCTTTGCAAATGGCCAAATCACCTTAAGTGGTTTTCTTTCATCTTATCCTCGATCAGAGCTACACCAACTTTCCTTCTGATTGCATCATTCCGAATCCGATCTTTACGTGCATGTCCACACATCTACCTTCGCATTTTCATTTCTGCTACTGCCCTTCTCTGCACATGTCTATGGTTCACAATCCAACATTCAGATCCATAGAGCATAACAGGATAAATTAGAACCCTTAAAAATAAAAACATATATTTTTTCCAGTAGTTTTTTTTGAAATCCAACATTTCGGGGGAGGCACGACGCGGTGCTCGCCCCAAAAATTTTATTACGAAAGCGTAAAAACAAAAGAGAGAGAGGTACAGCAGGAAAAACAAAATTTTTTCCAGTAGTTAGCCGATAATCGGTTGAATCGTGGGACTGATTATTCTGTTGGACTGCATATTGACCAAATACCGATTCTTCAGTCGGTTACCCCTCCACACCGTATAGTTAGTCCAACTATTCCGTCTAGTTGGCTGATTATTGCAATAGAGTGATCTCTACTCTATGTACCACTAAAAGTTCATGCAATATCTGGAAAAAGGATTGGTTTTACCATCTGGATTGCTACGTTGTACATAGTTTGAATCAACCTTCAAAGACACCATCTTTATTAATGCATGGTTGGGCGTTCACACAATGACAATCTTTTGATCTTACTTTGAAGAAGAAAAGGGTGGGGCTCACAAGGTGGGGTATACCCAAAGCAGGCACGATTAGAAGGACATATCGTTATCGATATCGTTTCGATATCGTGTCGATATCGATATATCGCCGATATATCGCCGATATATCGATATATCTAGGAATCTTTCTGAAGAAAATGCTGAAAATCGGATATATCGATATATCGATTTCGATATCGATATCGTGTCGATACCGATATATCGGCGATATATCGCCGATATATCGGGATACGGCCTTCCATTTTATATTCATCATAAGTTTCACCTTTTTATAGAATTTATATGCAGTTGGCAATTTAGTTAAGTACTTTTATTGTTGGTAGTATATTCATTTTTGTTATCTAAGCAAAAAGAAGAAACTCTTAAATGTGTGCTTCTAGATAAATCGTGGAACAGTTATTTATGTTCTATATGGTGTTTATGCATTCAGCGTAAAGTGAAATGTCTAATACTTTGAGAAAAGTGGGAACCTTTTGGGATACAAAAACCGACATCAAATAAATGTAAATCACCACCATCATTCTTGCCATATGTCTGCACTTCCTTTCTAGTTTGACCACAATAATGCTTCTACTTTGCAGAAATAGGTTCGAGGTTTATGGTCTTCAATTTTTTCTTTCATTCCACTCCACCTTCTATGATGCGCTATAAAGCATGTTTTAGTTGTGTCTCTTAAAACTATTTTCTGTTTATTCGTATATGCGGTATTTTGTTTCAAGGTTGTCCGTGACTGCAGTTTTTTTTAAATATCCTTTAGTCTTGATGGATGGTTTTCTCACGATGCAGCACACAAATGAACCAAGTCTCTGATCTTTACTTGACATATTTTTAATTGTTCAGAGTATTTTTTGTGCTTAACGTTTCTCGTCTCCAGTTCAATTTGTTTTGTTTTTTCCCTACGATTTTCCTTACTTTTCACTTTCCACCATGAGAAATATATATCTATTATCTTCTGTTATCATTTCTGTTATCCCCAATTCGGTTTCATAAACTGGGGTCACATGGTTTCATCAACTGGATTTCACTATTACCAAATAGCATGGATATTGCTAGCAGTCCTGGATGTATTGGATTGATTAGTGGTAATTTAAATAAAGAATATTTGATTCGAGTTGATCATCTATAGATAACCTGTATGTGCGTATTTTTTTTAGGATTAATATATTTCATATGCAGGTTTTTGATTGGTTCCTTATTGGTTTAGTAATCAACCAAGTTCCTTTTGCCTTTTCTTTTGCTATGTTTTACATAAGTTTTGATATGCAATGTCGCTACATGAACGTTAACAAGATAAAGTGGAATACCATAGCTGTCCTTTGGGCCCATCTGGTTGGCCAAAAACACAGGTTGTTTTTCGTGAGCAGAGGCAATATGTAGATAATTTTGGGGGCGTGGCGTGCATGCTGCCTGAGTCTTGGTCTAACCTGTTTTAATCTTCTTTCTTAAGTTCTAATAGAGTTCTGTTAGAACAATGCTCCCAAGGGTGAATGACCTTGTCCGCTGAAAAAAGTGGAATATTATCTCCATGGGTGAAGAATTAGTAGCACAACTTTTGTTTTCTTTCCATTAAATAAACTATGAGAATTATAAATTCTGGGCAGGAAATCTCTTGCAACTACTTGAAGCTTTGGAACCAAGTAACCAAGAAAGTCGATGGTTTTGAATTTGCCATTGTTTTATGATGTTGCACTCTTCCCCCACTTTTTTAGATCTTTTCTTTCTTTTGTCAGTGGAGTTTAAACTGTTGAGAACTAGTGGCTTACACATACTTTATTTTATGATATTTTGATCCGGTTTGAAGTCTCATCCGTCTTAAAGGGGTAATCTGAGTGTAACATTGTGAGAAGAGAATACCCGTCAACTTCAAAGCAGCTACTTCGAATTTACAAAATAGAAATAGATTGTAGAAGTTTGTTGTGTTTATTCATTAGCACATGAACAAGTATGTTCTACAATGATGAATTATGTGGTGGGTTTATTATATCCAGTAAGGAAAGGCGATACACTTGTTTATCCATAAGCCTATACTATAGAAGTTTGTTGTGTTTATAGCCAGTAAATAAAGGCGATAAAAGTTTGTTGTGTGTATTCATAAGCCTACTACAGATGTTTGTTGTATATATAGTCAGTAAGAAAAGGTGATAGAAATGTATGTGTTTATTCATTGGTCTATGCTATAGAAATTTGTTGTGTTTATTAATTGGGTTTATTTTTTAGTTGGTGGGCATTTGGATAGATGGAGAAATGATGTCCCAATGCAAAAGATGAAAGAGGTTGATAAAGAGGATTAACATCGGAGTGCATTTTAGGGAGACAAATTTTCTTTTTTTGGGTTAAGTAATTCATCTTGGTGACAAAAAAGAACGTGGGAACTTGGTTTTTGATAATATTTAGGGGCCAGAAAGTCAGCATAGTTATGTTTGCGGTTAACCAAATCTTTTATGGTGTAAGTTACTCCTCAGGAAAGAGATGCTATTGTTGTCAATACCTGGGAATGCCTTTTGTTGTTTGCCATGTAGGAAGAGCGACTGGACTTAAATTCTGTAGAATTTCACATTTGTCTGAATTACCAACTGTAGGCATGTATTCTGACCTTTGTTCTTCATTTACTTCTATAGGAGCAACAAATGGTGATGCCGGGTCACAGAGAGTCTAATTTACAGAAGGAGCTAAATCGCTACATTCCCACAGCAGCTGCCTTTGGAGGGATGTGCATCGGTGCTCTGACAGTTATGGCTGATTTCATGGGTGCAATTGGTTCTGGGACTGGTATCCTGCTTGCTGTCACAATCATTTACCAATACTTTGAGACATTTGAAAAGGAGAAGGCAAGCGAGCTTGGCTTGTTTGGTTTTTAGAAATCAGATGATTTAGGATCTCCAGCGTTGTCGTGCCCTTATAGGTAACTGAAAGACATTGACCGGTAACTGCCAACGCCAAAAGGACTGATATTATGATATTCGGAAAGTAGGTCGTGGGGTTTTCTCGGCCTTCCCCTTCTAGTTCATATCGGAACATTTTAAATTGCTTCAGATAGAAAATCTAGTGTTCCTCAAGAAGAAAGTGCATTTCTCATAGGTTGTTTCTTCTCTCCTTTAGTTTTCCTGCGGGGACAGATTTTGCAGTTTCAACATTTTTTTCCTTCGAGAGAAATTTTCCTAATCCTGCCAGTACGATGTAATGTTTATTTTCCCATTGAGCAAGAATTGATATTTTTTATTCCACCACAAATCAAACCAAAGTTATTCTGAATTTAAGTTTTTGGATTTGTAAGTACCCTCAGTTCCGATGGCTATTCGCCGCTTCCAACATCTATAATGTTGTATTTTTTGTAGCACGTGTGCGGGAAGATATACTGGATTGCAGTTTTATAGGGTGGTCTGCATTTTACTTTGCCAGTCTTGTGTTTCTAATATGCTTTATTAGCTGTTTAAATTCGTTCATCCCCTACTTCAATTTTTTTATTTGCAAATAATGCAGTATGAAAAGAAAATGGGCAAAACCTTGCCCAGGCATTACGAATGGTTTTGTAATATTAAAAAAACAGAAATATACAGCTGGTGCGTAACAAATGTATTAAGCTGTGAGCATTGCAACATCTTGCCTAAACCTCAGAAGCAGTAGCGAAGGAAGATTTCTTAGGGCGAACAGGAGAACAAAAGGGTGTGATCCCTGTGCCGTAGATCTACTAGCTAAGATGAAGCGCTAGTGCGGGGAGGCGTTGTAGCCCTTGGCAACTGTCCAGCAGGATTTGAAGTGAGATACTACTTGTGATGAGAGAGTTTTGGGCAGATTGAATGCAGCAGATCAAAACAAACGAATGTCCTTCAAAGTCTTGAGGGAATGGCATCGAGACCCCATTCATTTTTCAACAAGTAGGTTGTATCCCAAGACAGTTAATGCATTTTGTAGCTTCCATAGGAAATCCGCAAACAATCCATTGATTCTCGAATAGTAGAGGGCAACAGGAGGGTCCTATTACTCAAATACAAGAGGACATCGGTTTATCAAGCCCAATAATTGGAGCCAACCTGCAAAAAAAGAGGATCTTTGCTTTCCTACCAAAGTGAAGGCGATTAATTTTATTAACTAAATGTCAAGTGGTGATGAGAGAATTCCCAAGAAAATCACAAGCCAAATTTAGACAGAAGTCTCCCTTGCATTTCTTGGAGCAAAAGAGTTTGCTCTTAGTGGCGTTTAGATGCAAGCCTAAGCAAGAGTAGAACAAATCAAGAGTACCTCTTGGAACACAACGATTCTTGAGAACCTTAGTAGAAGACAAAACACAACTTCGACAAAAATAACATGCATTGGGGGCCCTCAAGAGACCACACCCCAAGGATTTAATGTTGCCGATAGACACTGCAAGGTTGATGAGTGACATAAGAGACTCCATGACAACTGGGAAGAGCAAAGGTTGAGGGGATCGCTACGCAACTCTCGGAGTGCTCTTGAACATATTGCAAGGAAAATCATTGATAAGGATAGAAAACGAGGCAGCAACGAATCATTGCTCCGATCCAGGAACACTAAGTGTGACTGAAGCCCATGCATCAACGAAGAGGAAATGAGTGAGATATTAAGTTTAAAGCCTTGGAGATATCTATCTTCACATAGGCACATTTGCCATGCGACCTTAAGATTAAAGCCATCGACCCATTCTTGGGCTAGTCTGATGATATCTACAATAGCTCTTCTTTAAAGAAAATCCGATTACTTGGGCGAGACTAGTTAGGTCTGTACCTTTGCTATTCTACCAACTAAGATCTTAGAGAAGATCTTATAAATCACATTGGAACATGATATTGGGTTAAATCACTAAGATTAGAAGGAAAATATGATTTGAGAATAGGAGTAAGAAAGGTATGACTAACCTCCCTTACCATATTACACCCTCGCTGCAAAAAGTCATAGCATTGAGAACATCATTCTTGATCAAACTCCAATGATGCTTGAAAACTCTGAATGAATCCGTCGAGCTTAGGAATGGTAGGGGAGGTCTAGTAATAGATGAATCTGTGATTCATCACTCAAAAGATGAAAATAGAGATATGTTCTCAAATAATTAATTGCATTTGTTCATCTATATTGCATTTTTATCATTCATGCATATGTAATAGCATTCATATTTTAGCATTCAAAATTGTATAAATAAGAAGCCCAATCTTGACATTATCACATGTATATTACCATAACTTTCCTCTTTTTAAATTATTTTTCACTAACTCCAAATAAAATAAAACCAACTTCATTGTGTATATATTACTAACATTAAGCAAGAAAAAATATCAAAAATACTAACTTGTATAATTGCTCAATAAAATCCAATTCCTAGCTTGGAGACAAAAAGTCATAAATGTGAATATCTCTCTCATACAGTCTGTTATGAATCCCTACTCACTTTTGAATTAATGTACTTTCAACTATCTACAAAAAAACTAGATTCAAAAGAATCAGAGTTCATATGTGAAACTTGGGTTTTAGGACCTCATTGTATATTGTACATATTGCTTGATTTTGACCCTATTATTTTATGTACAAAATAACTCTTTTTTAGTTATCTCTTTTTAATTTATTTTCTTTGATTTATGCATTAATAAAGTTGCAAAAATCCAGATCTAAATTGAAGTAAAAATCAAAGAAAATAAATCACTCTAAGTCTGTATATACAATATGTATATATGTCCCTTTTGTTTTATTTCTTTATTTTCTTTATTATTAAAAATACCACAAAATTAGAGTAATGTGTAAATATCTATTTTATATTTTATCTGATTTTATTTTGATTTTTACCTTATTTAAAAGTACAAAAAAATTATAAAATGTAAAATACAGGTATTTTATATCTATAGAATACCGTCAAAAATACATTTTGTACAAATGATTTCTTTTGATTTGATCCCTTCATGAAAGTTCTAGATCTCGTCAATATAAACAACTTTCATGAAGATCACTTTTTGATTTGACCTTATTTTATGTTTTTTAATAAAATTTTCTTCTTATTTCTTTTCTGAATTTCCTCGGAGCGACATGTGGCTGCTCCTGGAGCCACCACGTGTTGCACCCCTTTATTCCCTTTTATTTTATATTATTTTATTATTTCTCACGACACATGGCCTAATCACGACCATTCGATCTCGATCGATCGAACATCCGTGCTCCTTCTCCACATTCCCTCCGCATTTGTCGGCACACCTTTAGGCGATCTGCCCCTTTGCCAACGATCGAAGACCTTGCAACTCCACCTCTGCACGCAAGCTTTGAGCCTCAACCACTCCTCCACCCGCTCCTATCCTCCCACGACGCACGCCCTCCACCCTTCTCGCCCCTTACCCTAACGACCCATAAAAAAGGCTTCGTCACCTTCCTCAGTCATCATTCACCATATCCATTTTCAATTGAGGGAGAGAGAGAGAGAATCAATGAGGTGGTAATAGCTCCTCGTCATCTCCGACAACGACATCTTGGGCAAGATCCGAGGTCCATCAGACCTCGTTGCTACCGATCAACACCCGAGCTTCAAGACCCTCTTCGCCAGGTCTTTGGAGGCAACGACTAGGAGGAGGGGTATCTGGCCACTCCACCCTTTGGTGAAGAACCAACCCCTCGTAGATTACTTCTCTAACTCTCCTCCTCCTCTCCTTCCTCTTCCTTTTTCCTCTTCTTCTTTTTCATCTATTGCTCCTTCTTCTTCTTCTTCATTCTTTTCTTCTTGAGCACTATCTGCCCTGCTTCCCCACCACTCGATTTGCGCTGCCTTGCTGCTCCTCATCCTCGACCTTTGTGTCTCCTTTTGCAAAATTATTGCCCACTGTCGCTATGACCTCCAGCTACCTTCGTCGCACGCTTCGACATCCGCCACACCCTCAGCACATCGACCGTTGTGGCATCGAGCTTCGCCGATCGCCTCCGCTGCTCATCTTCAACGCTACAACCACCGTTGGATCATGCACCCATCCCTTCATCCAATGGTCACAAAGGTGCTGCATCTCTCCACTTGAGCTCATAACCTCATGTGGGCCCGAGCTTTCCACAGCCCGCCACGTGCTGCTTCAGTGCACCTAAAGCTCAGCCCCCCGAGCCCCGCACCTCAGGGTACTCAAAGCAACCAACTGCTACAACATGGCACTTCGACGCACCCGAAGCTCAACCCCCATCCGAACCTCGCACGCACATGCCCCACACATGCGTGCAACGAAAAATCACAAAGCAACTCCCTCTACTCTCCAGAATCACATCGAAGACCCCTGCTGATCAGCACACGTGCATCGCATGTCCGCACCTAGGAAAATTACATATATACCTAGCATGTTTTGGTAATTATAATTAGGCCCTTTTTCATATTTATGTCAGTAATTTAAATTTGTAATTTTGCATATTGCATACTGTCTTTGCACCTTATTTTAAGTATCATTTATGCATCATATTTATGTTATAAAAATCATGTCATAAAATGTTTAATCCTCTAGCTTCTGATTATTCATTGGTATTTTTGTGAGCATTGGTTGGTTAGTAAAAATAATTTGGTGAGCAATTGCATAGTTTACCCTATTCTCAATTTCTAAATTATATTAAATTATTCCTTGCTCAAAAAGTTCACCAAAAATCACATCAACTAGATTAATTTCTCTCTGATATGTTTCCAAAAATCAAGACATCGCATGCATAAACTGGTCTGAATAATTTAGTTGGTGAAATTGGTAACTGTTTTTTATTTAACTACGCATTTGGTATTTTTAGGATTTTTAAGTTGTCCTGAACTCCTCTATATTAGAACTGCTTAGGATAATTTTAATCGAGGAAATATTAAGTAGAAAATTCATTTTGTATCTCAAGCTTTTCGAAGTTTCATAATTTTTGCAACCATTTGCATGAATAATTATAGAAAACCCCATAAAAATTGTTCATTTTTCATGCTTGCATTTTATATCACAAAAATACAAAAATGTATCCTGTATTTTTCATTGCAAGAATAATTAAGAAAAAACAACCTTCTAGAGTTTTGAGCTTATTAGCACATTTATTTGGATTTTCCAACATACGCTAATTTGACCTTATAATCGGCATTTAACATTCGCATTTCATATCATTATTTGCATAAAAAATTGTCAAAAACATTCTCCTAAAAAACCTAACATCTTTATTATCTGAAAATTGACCTAAGGAGACAGTGGCCTCCCTGAGTTCGACCTTGGGCTTGCCCAAGTAAAATAAATTTGACTGCTTGCATTCAATTAAAAATTAATTTATTGTTTTTTTAATAGATCCTAAGTGCCCAACTACAACATAAAAATGATAAATTAACAAAGTGTGTTTTGCCATTCTTCATATGGCACCGTTGCTGGGGAGGCACGACTTAAGTTGATATTTAGAGAGTTTAGAAATAAGATTTTCCATCACCCGGGTAGTCTGACCCATGTGCTTTCTTGTGATTATTGATCTATTTATTTATTTTTTTTCCAAATTTTATTTCTTCACATATTTTTTATTTTATTTGAGCCATCTCTCTAACCACCATCTTATTTTTTTGCGAGGGGTCGGACATGATAAAGTGACTACTTAGGCAATCGAGCAACTCAAAAGCATTGAAGGGTGACTTTTTCAGGAAATGAGCAAAATCTGAAAGGACACATTTAAAATTAAGATCAAGTCGATTTGTGAGAGAGTATAGAGTCCTTAAGTTTTATTTCTGCATTTATTTTATTTTTATAATAATTTGTAGTAAGTGAATATTTACAATGATTCCCATTTGAGATCTCACGGTTGTACCCGGACTTTGGGCACATTTATTATTGTGGTGTGTTGAGACCTGTTTCACTCTTGTAGGAGGGGGCTCGACTTGAGTGACTCATAGGTTAGATCTACACTCGCGACTCTTAGAGCTTTACATAGATTAATTATCATTTGCTTGTGCTCGTGTAATCTAGGCTCGTGTAATCTAGGACCACACTTTTCACACTTAATAAAATGCACCTAAGAACATTCTACTTAGTCAAATTAAATTCAAATTCTTCCTGACTAATGGAAGTTCCAGCTAGGCGAGGTTTCATCGCTTGCATTGCATTTAGCATAAAAATTCAATTCTGTATTGCATCCCGCATGTACAGCGCGGGGATCATTGTAAGCGCATGCATAATTGATTTCATCGATTGCATCGATTTTTCTTGACTCCCTTCCCATTGGTTTTATAACTTAGGATAAACGGAAATCGAGACTGATCGTTAGGTGTGCCTATCTAGTGGACTTAATCAAGTGATAATCTAACTTAAAATCAGGACTGCTAATTAGAATTGACCAAAAAATGATTAAGATTAACATTTGTTTTCGAGAGAGAAACCCCGTCATCGTACGCAGATACCTACCTCCGGACAGAGTACATGAGGATGTACACACTAAGGTTAGAGCCGAAATCCATAGACACGCCCAAAGTCTCTAGGTCGAACTCTTACGGGCGTGGGAGCTGCAAGCGCTTTCCTTTGACCTTAAAGAGACATTTTGGTGTATATCTTCCTATTATAATCCTCAGGGGCGTGATATAACTCGGCAACCCGGGAAGATCGTCTCTTTGATTGGGATATAATGGGAGCGTACACTAGGCTTCATGCGACTCACCTTGTGTGCTTGCATAACAAGATTGTTTTACCACTTAACTAAAATCGAAAAGATCATGGTCGGACCTTTGCGACCATCACAGTGTTAAGTTGGTGAAATCATGGTTTGCTCTTGCATTTGTTTTTGTGTCTGTTTGTGTGTGTTATCCTTCTTTGCATTTGCATATTTTTGCATCCATTCGCTTTCATTTCTTTTCAAAGATGCTGGTTTATCAGTCTCCATACTCGAACTCTGTATGCAATCTCTCCTTAATCGAGTACCAACCATCTTCACCATCTCACTCCTCCATGAACCCTCTTTTTGAGATGGTTCCTCCTCAACCACATTTCTTCTCCCAATACCATTCCAACTATGAAGTCGAATCTCCGACTGACTTTAGAAACCCCTCTTATTCATCCAGTAGAACCCTCTCTTTGAGACTGTTACTCCTCAGCCATCTTTCTTCTCCTGCCCCACCCCGAATATGAAGTTAGAGCTTCGACTGACTTCTCCATTTCTTTGTACTTCTCACATGTACCATATTTTCACATTCCTGAACCACTTCTATCCTTGGCCGACTCACCATATTCTTGGGTGCTTGCTAGAATCAAGGACCCATTCGAAGAGCAAGCCACTACAAAGACATATGACTAGTAGAGTTACTTACCTCCATAAGCTTCATTTCCTCCTCATATGAATGATGGGACATGTCAATGATTTACAGACACATATCCTGACTTGACCTTAAGATATAACATGGTCGAACAAACAAACCAAATGGAGAGGCATGCACTATATAATTTTTCAAACTTGATTGACCTTAGCAGTCAATCTCACATTGACCAGGCCTCATACCGCACATTCAGAGAGCCTATACATACAGGGGATTGGACCCATGAGCTCGATCTATAAGCCCCATGTTTATTGACTCCACCACACGAGGATTCGAACAATATCTGCCATACAGATGATCTTAACTTGACCCAGCATTACATGCCAGAGTCTAGGTATGTTGAGTATGAAACCCTAAGTTCTCAGCAGTATCCTCCAATTGAACATATTCAGACTGCTCCCATGATTTGTTATGGGAACTTTTTGGAGGATGACATTTCTTGACTTGTCAGGAGACATGAATCAATTGAGGACAGTTGAAAAATGTCATTGACTTACTAATTTCATTTTCTGCCAACACGGATATGGAAGTAGAGAAAGAAATGTGTGGATTTGATGGTGAAAATTTAGAGGACACTAGGAAACCCACACACTCTGTACAGCTGGAGTCTATTCTATCTTCCTCTTCTACTGACCACTTTCCTTCCAATCTAGAGTCTGATCATTCTTCTATCAAAAAATCAAAAAATGAAAATATCAAAAAGACCCAAAAAATTGAAAAAAAATATCATAAAAATTAAAAATAAAAATGACTTAAAAAATTGGACCCAGCCCTGAAGGAAGCCATTGCTAAGGAACTAACTCGTAAGTTTCCCTTAATAAAGGCCATAGAACACTTTCTTGATGTCAGAAGATTTGTGAGGAGTATATTGATGCCCAAGAGGTCGGGTAATAAAAGAACAAGGACTAAGAGACACCTAGTGTCAATGGCCACCTCCTTGGCGATGAGGAGAAAGATCAATAGTCACAGAGTGAAGCGGTTGCCCCAATTTGAGTGTGAAATTAGATACACCATCCTTACCCATGCGAGAATCGATGACGACTCATCTATAAATATCCTCTTGACCTTCGTGTTTGACAAGCTCAAACTCGGACCAATTAGTAAGTCAAGAGCGATTTAGCTAGCTGACCATTCCATCAAACAATCGATAGGGATTATTTCAGTCATTGTCACTTTCCAAGGTGCTCCACTCAGAGTGGACTTTATGGTCATTGATATCGAGCATTGAGGAGAATTAACCCAGTCTCCTATTATTTTTGGAAAGCTGTTCTTAGCCTTGGCTAAGATGACTATATATTATGAAAATTGGATGATTGATTTTCCAACATTAGGTACATACCAACTTTACATGACCTTTGAGAACGCACTCCAACCCAAAGCGATCCAATTAGCCGTAGATAGCTATGACCGTCGATAGACAGATGAGTCCCCTCTCTCCAGTACTGTTGATGAGATGATTGTCGAGCTGACCAAGCCCAACACCACCAGGGAGTATTCACATCCAAAAGGGAAAAATGTTACCATGAATAGAAATCATCCATATCCCCTTATGAAATTCTCATATGTCACCCAGACTCAGATGGCATCAACCTACCCAGCCATCTCTAGTGCTGCCCAAAAGGTGAGGAATTCTAAGAAAATATACCTAAGATGGACACAATCATTTTGGACGTCCATGATCCTAACGGTGATTTGATACATGAGCCCAACAAATCCATGCCAATAGAGAGCACTACAACGTACCCGAGACGTGTGTTGACTTTACATGAGATATACAACATACATGATGACTCATCCGATGAAGAACCCATGGCCTGCACCTCATAGACTCAGTATAGAAGGGCCACATCCTCGAGTCTAGTTTCTAGTGGAGGGAAGAATCCTTACTTCAGGATCTAGCAAACTAGCCAAGTATATGATGATATACATGTCCGGGGATGACTCTCTTGGTCCTAGTAGATGTATCGAAATAATTCGTTATGACCTTCAGACACTTCCTCACAAGAATATTCTTTGTCCAAGGTCAAGTTGGACAACCATATGAGTGAGTAGCTAAAACACAATATTAGTTGGAGTGCCTCCACCATATAATACTACTCTTCTAAGGATGACTCCGACGATGGCTAGGATTATGCTTCTTCTTCTTCTTCTTCCCTTCCACCTACTCCACCTCCATATTCTCGTCCACGTCGTTCACACAAGAAGGTTCGTTACAAACCTTTTTGAGGCTTGTATATTCTCACTCCACTTTGTATAGTTTTTTTTCATTTTTGTTCCCTCCCTCTCCCAGGATTTGTTCACCCGGCCTGATTCCATATCATTTTCATTTTGTGGCTATACTTAGGATGATCGGATCCTGAGTAGGGTGGAGTGACTAGAGTCACTCCTTTTCTTTTTCATTTCTTCTTTTATACATTCCGAACCTCATCGACTCCATCTTCTATACTTAGGCTGACTAGAGCCTAAGTATATGGGGACCGATGCCCTCCTTGTATATTCATTCATCCATTCATTCTCTTCTTGACCTAGGCCATCTCATTTTTTCTTCATCTTCTACACTTAGGCTGACCAGAGCCTAAGTGTAGGGGGACGGGTCGAATTCTATACTTCTCTCCTTTTCACTCTCTTACACTTAGCACGGGCTATGTCTCTTCCTCGCTTTTTGTGCTCTGAGGACATATCACACTCTAAGTATAGGGAGGTGTGTATATATTACACATATACTTGCTCGTACTTTCACGTATTTTATGTATATAATATTCAATAAATATGAGATGGGTAAAGTTGTCCAAAAAATTGTTTGCTTGATTGTAAAATATGTAAAATACATGTAAATTTGTATAATATGTATAATTTGTCGAACTTGTATAACCTTGTAAAATTCCTATAAATAGTACTTTTGTAAAATTATTGTAAAATAGGAGGTATAATAGTTTTTTTTCAAATAGAAATAACTTCTTATTCATTCATGCGTAGAAAATTGCACTTCATTCATATGCATTTCATTCCATCTACATTTCATTGCGTATCATGCATATGCAAAGTGTAAAGTTAGTGGATTCTGAACCAAGTTATGAGTAAGATCCGAGGATGGACTGCTAGCACAATTCTTTCTAAGATCCCAAAACATGAGCGGAATAAAAGATTCTATATCCGTCGGGGAACAAAAGATCAATGTAGAGCAATCCTAAATTCTACCAAAAAGAAGCCAATAGCGCTGGCTATTGAGTCACGGCTCGATGAGCCAGGCTCGGGCTCGACTCGATAAGGGTTCGTGAGCTTGACTCATAAGCTATTGAGCCGAGCCTGAGCCAGATTTTTGGGCTCGATAGATTATCGAGCCGAGCTCGAGCTGAGCCTTGCTCAGCTTGATAACTCAATAACAGGCTCGATAAGGAATATATATATATTTTCTATTTGTGAAACTACAATGATTTTTATTTGTATTAGTTTTACAACATTGTTAATGATGGATTATGTGTTATGTTGTTTATGTAACAACAATGTTGGGTGGACTATGTTGTAGACTTGGATTTTCTACCTTTTATCTATGTTAATCTAGGTTATATTTAGATATTTATTATTTTTTATTAACAAGCAGAATGTTAATATATATATTATAATTTAACTTTTTTATACAACTCGGATGGTGGCCTACTGGTAAGGTGGACGATCTTTAAAAAGAAGGTCTCGGGTTCGAGCCCAGGCAAATCACTTTTCACCAAAAAAGCACCTATTTCCTTAACGAATCAGAATAGGCTCGAGCCAGACGATGCTCGATAAGAGGCTCAATCTCGATAAAGGGCTCGGCTCAAGACTTATCGAGCTCGAGCCCGAGCCCAACCCTGGTTCGACTCGTTAGGCTCGATAGCCTACCCTAGAAGCCAATACCAAAAAGAACAGTATTTGACCAAAATGGTCCAAACTTCAGATAGCCTGCATATCTGGTGGAGACTTGGATACACCGACCAAACTTTACAGGAGAGTTGACTTAACTAGTCACTCCTCGCTTCTTTTCCCCTTCTTCTAAACTTATCCCCCTACTAGTTGTGAACTAGCACATTCATGAACTTAGAAAGAAATACCAGACTCCCTGAGGACGATTTATTAAAGGGGGAGCTAACACACTTCTCTCACCAGAGACAGTTATTCAGTGTTCATGTGGCATGCTTTGGGAGGGGGATGATCTAAGATGACTTCTGAGTCAGGTCTGGATAAGGACTTGAATAACTTGGAGACTGTTGTTCTTAAAACCCTAACTCTCATAAGAAGTTCCGTCACGTAATTAATCCAAAGGTTGAGTTGAGACCCATTTTCACCATTTTTCATGACCTTGGTGTGGAACCCAATATCGTTTGACTTATGCATTCATTTTAGTTGCTCAGTGACGAGCAAGGTTTAGTATATGGGATTGATGAATCTATGATTCATCACTCTAAAAGATAAAAATAGATCTCAGTTCCCAAGTAATTAATTGCATTTATTCATATATATATATATACTTTTATCATTCATGCATATGTAAATAACATTCATAAATTATCATTCAAAATTGCATAAATAAAAAGCCCAAAAATCTTGGACATTACCACCTGTATATTACCATAACTTTTCTCATTTTAATTATTTTTTAGTAACTCCAAATAAAATAAAACAAACTCTATTGTGCACATACTACTAACATTAATCAAGGAAAAATATAAAAAACACTAACATATATAATTGCTCAATAAAATCCAAACCCTAATTTGGAGATAAAAAACTGTAAATGTGAATATCTCTCTCGTAAAGTCCCTTATGAACCCCTACCCACTTTTGAATTAATGTACATTCAATTATCTACAAAACAATATCAACATCAGAAGACTCGAAGTTCATATGTGAAACTTAGGTTTTGGGACCTCATTGTATATTGTACATATTGCCTGATTTTGACCCTGTTATTTTATGTATAAAAATAACTCTTTTTAATTAATTTGTTTTTCATTTATTTTCTTCGACTTTAATAGATTGTGAAAAATTCAGATCAAATTCGAAGTAAAAATCAAAGAAAATAAATCACTCTAAGTATGTATATATGACCTTTATTTATTTATTTTTTAATTACTAAAAATACCAAAAAATTATAGTAATGTGTAAATACTTATTCTATATTTTATATGATTTTATTTTGATTTTTTTATATTATTTTAAAAAGTACAAAAAATGCAAAATACAAAAATACATGTATTTTATATCTATAGAGAACCACCAAAAATACATTTTGTACATATGATTTTTTTTAGTTTTGATCCGACGAGATATACAACTTTCATGAAGATTACTTTTTGATTTGCCATTATTTTCTATTTTTTATGATTTTTCTTCTTATTTCTTTTTTGAATTTTCTGGGAGCGACAAGTGGTAGCTCTTGGAGCCGCCACATATCGCCCCCCTTTTAACCCATTTGTTCCCTTTTATTTTTTATTTTATTTTATGTTTTATTTTATTTCATTTTATTATTTACCACGACACGTGGCCTCATCACGATTATTCGATCTTGACGGATCAAACGACCGTGCTCCTTCTCCAACTTCCACATTCGCCGGCGCACCTCCCGGCGATCCACCCCTCTGCCAATGGCCGAAAACCCTGCACCTCCACCTACGCCTGCTATCTTTGAGCCTCAATCACTCCTTTACCGGCTCCTGTCATCTCACGACGCGCGCTCTCTGCCCTTCTCGCCCCTAGCCCTAATGACCCATAAAAGGGCTTCATCTCGCTCCTCAGCCACTATCCTCCATATCCGAGTTTAATCGAGGAAAAGAGAGAGAGAGAGAGAGAGCCAAGCAACGAGGTGGTGGTAGTTCCTCATCATCTCCAGCGATGACATCTTGAGCGAGATCTGAGGTTCCTTAGACCTCGTTGCTGATGAGCAGCACCCGAGCTTCGAGATCCTCTTCGTCAGGTCTTTGGAGGCGACGACCAGGAGGAGGCACATCCAGCTACACCACCCCTCTGGTGAAGAACCCAACCCCAGGTAGAGTACTTCTCTAACTCTCCTCCTTTTCTTCCTCTTACTTTTTCCTCTTCTTCTTCCTTTTCCTATGTTGCTCCTTCTTCTTCATTCTTTTCTTCTTGAGCATTGTCTTCCCCGCTTCCCCACCACCCGATTCACATCGCCTCAACGCTCCTCATCCGTAACCTTCGTGCCTCCTCTTGCAAAATCGACACCCACCGCCTCTTCAACCTCTAGCTATCTTCGCCGCGTGCTTCAACATCCTCCATACCCTCAACGCATCGATCGCCATCGCATTGAGCTTTACCTCATCGAGCTTCATCGACCGCCTCCGCCGCTCGCTTTCAACGCTACAACCATTGTCGGATCGGGCACCCATCCCTTCATCTAACGGTCACCAAGGGGCCACATCTCTCCACTTGAGCCCACAACCTTAGGCGGGCCCGAGCTTTCCATAGCCCGTCACGTGTCGATTCGGTGCACCTGAAGCTCAGCCGCCTGAGCCCCGCATCTCGTGGCACATTTGCAACCAACCGCTACCATGTGGAGCTTCGGCATACCTGAATCTCATCCCCTGATCGAACCTCACATACACTCGTCCGATAGGTGCGTACGGGGAAAAATTGTAGAGCAACCCCTGCTACTCTCCAAAATCACATCGAAGACCCCTAGAGACCAACCAACATGCACCGCATGCCCACACCTGTGTAAATTACATACATACCCCCAATACAATTAGGCTTTTTTCACATTTATGTCATTAATTTAAATTTGTAATTTATCATATTGCGCTTTGCACTTTATTTTGAGTGTCATTTTTGCATCATATTTTTGGTCAAAAACATCATAGAATGTCTAATCCTCTAGCTCCTTATTATTCATTGAATTTTTGTGAGCATTGGTGATTTATTAAAATTAATCTGGTGAGAAATTGCATACTTCACCCAATTCTTGATTTGTAATTACATTAAATTATTCCTTGCTCAGAAAATTTGCCAAAAATCACATTAGCGAGGATTAATTGCTCTCTGATACCTATCCAACAAATAAAGACATTTGCATGCATAAAGTGGTCTGAACAAATTAGTTAGTAAAATTGGTAATTGATTTTTATTTGACCGTGCATTTGGTATTTCAGGATTTTTATATTGTCTTGGATTCCTCTATTAGAGATGTTTAGGATAATTTTTAATCGAGAAAATATCAAGTGTTGATATTTATTAAAATTAAATTGCTTGTGATCACCAAATGCATATTTATTAATTTATAGAAAATTAATTTTACATTTAAAAATTCCAAAAAACTTAGTAGGTTCATTTCACCATTTTCAAGCTTCTCTCAAAAATTCATAATTTTTGCATATCCTTTGCACTAATCATTGCAGAAAAACCTGTAAAACATGACCATTTTAGTGCATGCATTTTATGTCACAAAAATACAAAAAATATGTCTTGTATTTTTCATTGCAAGAATAATTAAGGAAAAATAGTCTTCTAGAGTTTTGAGCTTATTTGCACATTAATTTGTATTTTCCAACATAGGCTAATTCGACCTTATATCGGCATTCTGCATTCGCATTGCATATCATTATTTGCATAAAACAACAACAACCACAAAGCCTTTTCCCACCATTAAGTAGGGCCCACAATAATAATAACATATCATTATTTGCGTAAAAAAATACCAAAAATATTCTCCTTGAAAATCTAACATCTTTATTATATGAAAATTGACCAAAGGAAACAGTGGCATCCTTGAGTTCTACCTTGGTCTTGTACAAGTAAAATAAATATGACCGCTTGTGTTTAATTAAAAAAATTAATTTAATGGTTTTTGATAAATCCTAAGTGCCCGACTACAACATAAAAATGAAAAATTAGAAAATGATGTTTGGAGATTCTTCAGTCATTAAGCCCCCACTAAACTTCCTCTTGGACACCCAATCCATACAACGATGTTTGAAATGAGAATTTTCCTCGGTGGTGGGGACAAGAGGGCTCCTCATACTGATAGAAGCAGATATGAAATTTTCAACGTAGTTCACTACATAGTTTGAAAGCTCTAATATTTGTCCACCAAAATGCTGGACGAGTCAAGGAGGCATGAGATAGAGTTATCCACCCCATAAAATTTTGCTACTAGGTGGAAAAGGATGTAGAGCGATCACCCAACTTAAGCCTATCAACTTGGCTTTTTTATTTCTAGGTCGATTCTACATCGATATCCAAGGATCCAATGTGTATCACGACATCGAATTCAAGTTGGAACAATTGCAACCCATCGGGTCAAAAACAACATTATCAAAAATAATAATCAGGAAGCGCCAACCACCTTGAGATCAATGAGAGCATCTCTAGCATCGAAATCCTAAGTTTCAAGGTTTGTCTTAGCATACCACATTTTGGAATCGAACACATATAGAAGATTGCCATGAATTGGCATCCTCCAAGCCTTTTCCATGACCTCCCTATCCCTCCCTTTTGAGCCAATAATTAAAGAAACCGAAAGGACAAGCATATGCATGGGCGAAAGGCGGCAATGGAGAGGAACAACAATTGACGATCACTATCCGCGAAAGATGGGTACATAAGTTAATAGGCAAGGAATGAGTCAAGCCAGATTGCGTTGACAAGGGTCATCAAGTCTAGCAAAGAAACGATAAAGGACCTTTTTTTCCTTGAAAAAAGATCAAATTCATTTATCATAACTAAAAGAAGCACAATCCTACACACAGTACCATAGATCAAAAAGCAAGACATCAAAAGAGAGAGTTTAGTTTGGGGGGTTGCACAGGAGCAGGGCACAGATATGAGTACATTAGCTCGAATTTGATAAAGTTCGATGCTAAGATAGATCAAGGCTCATTTCAACGGAAGGATCGGTGTCAACTTTTTTGCGGTAGTCTGAAAGATTTGTTTTTTTTTCTATCTAGCTCGGCGATGCTCTAGATCCAATCCGTATAATCCCTGTAACATACACTGGTAAAAAGACGAACATTTTAGGGCTTATTCTAGATTAGTCGAACCAATTCCTTTAAACCACGCTTGATAAGTTGATCCCTAATCGGACAGAGCAGATAATATTTACTTCATTGATGATCTTGTTTGCATTTATTGGGATATTTTGGAATGCATAGTTGCATCTTGCTGTCCAAATTGCCCACCACATATATCCCATGATAGATATTGAATTCCACCACGTAAAAACTTTGGTTTTGGCTTTAGGTTTTAACAGCAGTTAAAAATTTTGGAAGCCATTCGCTTGGTTACATCAAGAGAAAATTGACATTGTTACCGTGCAATCATGGAATAGATGTTGGTAGGATTCCAAATCATTTTTACAAAGGTAGCAACGATTTACTGAGCATATGTTGAACTTGTACAAAAAGGTTATGCGTGTTTAGTCTATCGCGAGTCAATATCCATAAGAAGTATGATACCCGAGGGTCAAACCTTTTTGAACACATTATTTTGTGCAAAGTAGAGTACCACCCCTCCATTTGCAAGTAAGGCATTAACCATCACCCGACTAAGTTGGGAAAGGGAGACAATCACTTCCCCTAATCAGAAATGACAATGTTTAGATAGTTTAGATCTCTCTTCAGATGATTGGAATCTTGTAGTAAGCCAATAGGAATTTGGTTTTCTAGTCTTTTTAACCAATAGCAGCGATCTCACCATGTTTGTAAACCCTCCCGCATCGATGCATTTTTGTTTTTGGCAAAGCTCCGAATTTTTAGACATGTTTCTCGCATGGGTGGGGGTTCCATTCAACGAATCCTTCCAAAGGGAGGACTTCTCTCCTCCTCCCAAAATTTTAGTATATTTTAGTTGTAATAATAGTGACCCTCGGATATGTGACTTCCACACGGGAGAGAAATGCGGTAAAGCTTTTTAGCCAAGAAAAATAGGACCACCTCGAAAAGATGTTGCACTCAAAATTGAGGAAGACCAAGGTTTCTTGTAATTGATAAGATTGAGGGTGGATTTCAATAGTAAGGCATTGTTAAATATGTCCTTAGATTTAAAATCTCCCAACTGTCATTAAGACGCAATCTTGTGAACATGTTCCATGTCATCTTAGAATGAGCCGAATTTCAAGAATTACCATTCTAAAGAAATTTCCGTGTTATTTTATCAATTTTATTAAGGATTCTAATTAGGATCTTAGCACATGACATAATGTGTGTCACCAACGTTGTGACTTGTGAGTGAAATTTAACATGGTTACTCTAGCCGGCAATGGAAGAATCATTGCCTTCCATCCTATTTGACCATGACAAGGAATCATCCTACACAAAATCCATTCTCATTCATATGATCATTGAAGTCATTCATTGCTATTTGCAAAGATTACATCCTAACAAACAATCCAATAAATTGATTTTTCTGCGGCTGGAACTACCCACCAGAATCCCCACCGCACTACCCCCTCTACGAGGCCTACCGTGACCCATCCCCTCGCGCCATCCTTCCCTCCTGTGATCCCCACCTTCCCTCCCTGTCCAGACCCCCACCATCCCCTTCCGCAACCCTCACCAAAACCCCACATCGACCCTTCCCACCTCCCCCCCACACCCGCATCACGACCCCCTTCCCCCCACGTTGCAACTCCCACCATCCCCTTCTGCTCCAGCCATGTCGACTGCCTCGTCGACGCCAACTTTGCTACGTTCGTATACTATCACACCTCCCCGTTCCCTGTCGTCAATTGTTCCTGATCCAATAGCCGCAACAACTTCACCACCTCTGCGTGGCAGAGCAGTTTGGCCTTTCACTGTCGGGGAGGCTCCCACGTGTCTTGATGTGGAGCGATGGCTTCTCATCGATGCTCGCTTCTCCCATCGAGATAGCCTCCACTATGTCCTACATGGAAGGAGGAGAGGTTCCTCATATAGCATGTGCCTCCTCTCTTCAAACACATCGTGGGCTCTCGCTACCTTATTCTACAGAGGTTTTACGTGTCTTACATCGTACAAGTGACTTGTTGTGTCGATTTTGGAATTTTCACTATTTCTCAGATGGTAGGGAAGGGAGCAAAGGTTTTACACGCTTAATCTATCATATCAAGAGGGTACATATTTCAATTACGATCATGCTATTGTTTTGTGGGACACCGTCAAGAATGATCTTGATCTATATCTTGCTTTAGAAGGACCTTGAGGGCCTTTGATCAGTGGTTATGTGAGAGATGCATGAAGTTACAATTTGTGAGTTGTGCTTGCCATCGTGATGACGACCTTGTTCAGGCTATATATGATACCGGGGTTTTTCAAGGTCACATTATCGGCATCTTAATACCCCTCCTACTTGTTGTACATAATGTCACAGATGGGTTGGTTGTTGAAGTTACGCTCCTTAATCGTATTTTCAAAGTTCCTGTCACCACAGTTAAGAGTATTCCTCCCAGCTATCGTCTTGCTTTCTCTCAGGCTATGAAGACAGCTCTATACGAAGTTATCGCCAGCTGGGATCCATACCTTCTTGGGTGAGATTGCTACTTCTTCCCCACTGCACCCTATAAGTATTCATGCCTATGAATAGACGGGATAGAAGATCTAGCAATAGAAAGTCTTTGCAATAACGACTTATTCTGAGCTCACTCTCTACTTGGGACAATATAGAATATGTTATCAAGTGGTTGGGTGATATTTTGAGGTGTGATATAGCTAGGACTTTGTGTCATGGACATAACAACTTCTTGGAAAAGAATAAATATCAAAACTCCAACATCATACAGTGCCTTGGCGAAGTGTCAAATGGGCACTTTACAATATCCATAAAGGTTTCGTGCTCTTCAGGAGTGACTCCTTATAATGTAGGCACCATGAAAGCCTTAGAGGCTAAACATTTGTATAAGTCACCTCCTTCCAAGCTAGATATCTTGATTTCAGAGACTCCTCTTACTGCCGATGCAGATGCTATTTTACAGTCTATCAAATCCTTTCCTGAAGGGACATCATGTGACAGAGAGGACATGTGGGCTCAACACATTTTAGATGCCCTTTTTGGGGAGTGATCTGCAGTTCCCACTAATCTTCTACGTGTTATCACCATGGTGGTTAATTTACGGCTAGGTGGGGGATGTTCCTTGAGTTCGACTGAGTTTTCAGCATCTACACCTCTTACTCCAATACTCAAACCTGACAACGACATATGTCCTATTGTTGTGGACACTATATGGAGGCGTCTAGTATTGAAAATTGCTATAACAGGGTGGGTAAAGATATGGTTAAGTATTTCAAATGTTTTCAATTTGCGGTTGGTATATCTAGAGGAGCAGAAGCCATCTCACACATCACCAATAAGCTTTTGAGAAAGATTCACGGTAACGTGTCTCTCTCTATGCTGACAGTAGATTTCTCTAATACTTTCGACATGATAGATAGATCTTTGATGCTCTACGAAGTTAGGAGGAGATGTCCATCTATTTCTTCATGGATGGAATTTTTATATGCTCAAGCCACTAGATTATATATTGGATACAATCATATATGGTCAACCACCAGAGTGCAGCAAGGTGATCCGCTAGGCCCACTTCTTTTTCCTCTTACATTGCGCCCACTTATTCATAAGATCAAAGACAATTATAAACTCCTTCTCCATGCATGCTGTCTTGATGATGGGACTATCATCGATGAGATATTGGAGGTGGTCAAGATGCTTGACTTATACAACTCAAGGGTCTAGAGACGGGGCTTGTTTCGGATATTAAAAAAACTAAGCTTTTCTGAACTTCATGTAATGGACAAAAGATACGCAAAGGTTGTTTCCCTTGGATATTGGAGGGCATGTGCTAGGTGTGAGATTACTTGGAGGTGTAGTGAGTAAGGATAAATGTTTTGTTGAAGACCTGTCTATGAGGAGGGCCACCGAAGCTGTTGACTTAATGCATTTACATCCTTAGTTGGATGATCCACAAAGTGAGCTTCTTTTATTACGATCTTGTATAGGGTTAGCCAAGCTCATGTTTGGCTTAAGAACATTTCAACTCGCATATATGGAACGAGCTGTTACGTGGCTTGACAAAGGGCTACGTGGAGCTAAAGAGGATGTTGTGGTTTGTGGAGGCCCTTTCTTTGACAACCTTCAATGGTCGGTGGCATCCCTACCCATCCGACTCGGTGGCCTAGGTCTGCACTCAGCTATTGAGGCCTCTTCATATACTTCAGTGGCCTCTAGAGATCAATCTTGGGTGCTTCAAGACCCCGTTTTATGAGACAATGGGATGTATGGTATGGATTTTGATTTTCTATATGCTTTGGAAGGTCTTACGTGTCACACTTTCATCTCTCGATCTTACATGTTTTGCTAACAAGGATACCTCATCTCTCCTAAAGCTCAGAATGCTTTAGCGAGCTTCTTTTTTAGCAAAATTGTTAGAGACATGGAAGTTGAATTTGACATGACTCATAGACAAAAGGCAATTTTTCGTTGTTTACAAGCTGACCATACTCAAGATTTCTTCTTGTTATTCCTATTTATGTCCTTGGAATACATATGTCATCTATTGAGTATCATACTATTCTCAAGTATCGCCTTATGATTCCTCTATTCCCAGCTGATGAAGCATGTCCACTATATCGCAAATCCTGAATAGATGCTTTTGGGAAGCATGCAATTCATTGTCGTGAACACCCGGATTTTAAATATAGATATGATCTTGTCAAGGGTGTCTTTTATGATGTACTCAGACATGCTGGGGTTGCTTCCAAGAAAGAAGCATTGATAAATTTTTTGACTGATCAACAAGAAGAGAGATCGAAACTCAGACCAATAGATGTTTTAATATTTGGATGGGTTGGAGGGAAACATGCATGCGTTGATTTGATTGAAATTTCTCCATTGGCGGGTCTGATAAGGAGTGATTTTATAGCAGGATATGCAGCATAGAAAGCTGCCTCAACTAAGGTGGCTAAGCATGAAAAGGCTTGTATTGACAATCAACATATTTTTATCCCTTTCGATTTTGATACCTTTGGGTTCTTGGCAACTGAAGCGGTAGAGCTCCTAAAAGGGTCCAACAAATTATGCATAGCAATATTATGGTTCCCAGGTCTGTGGTTGTTGTTTTTCGAAAAATTGAATTTTCCATCCAAAAGGGATTGACGGTGTAGCTTCTTGCCCATCTCCCATCTATCTATCTTAAAAACCTTTTAGATTGAATACTTAATAGTTGATATTATATAATATATCATATATATGCATTTCATTGAACGCATTCTAGATATTAAGACCACTGCAAAAATAATTAAAATAAATGTATGTCCGTTTCGTCAGTAGGTTCAAGAGTAGACTAATTCAAACATTGTAATTTAAAAAACTCGATACTGACCAATAATAATTGACACAAGTTCACCCTTTAATTAGAGTGAAAGAAATATGATTAAACTAATAGCTCTTTTATGCGCATGAAGTTGACGTCTCTCCAGTTTACACGTGAAAGTAACTGGACTTCATTTGCGACGTTAACAACGAAAACGTGTTTCTTATTGTGTTTTCCCCCTCTGGCTAATCATACAAAGACAAATGCCAATTTAAAGGTAGTGTCTGTCCAAGTTGAGGGCGTTCTCATCCAAACACTATAATTATCAACTTCTTATCAATTCCACACCACAAAAAAGGAGGGATTAGTCGATATTCATTCGGTGGAATAAGTTAGATGTTGTTATCGAGGTCGTAAATGTCTTCAATTAAATTATATGCAGAGATGCTCTATATAAGAGATGGCCTGCATCATATATGCCTTCCATGTATCAAGAAATCTCCCTGCAAAACAAGTCGGGTGTTATTCGGAGGAGATGGGAAAGCCTCGTGGTGGTGTGGTGGTGCTGCTGACCATGCTGGTGGCCGCGGCATTGCTCTCATCGGCAGTTCTTGCTCAAACAACTACTCCGGCGACGTGCATCGATACATGCTTCAATAATCTGAACACCTGCACGAGTGCAGCCGAATGTAGAATAAGCGTAACCTGCCTCCGCAACTGCTCCGATGTTTATTTCAGATGTCTTTATACGTGTGTGGGCATCCCGTAAGTTCTCTAACAGGTTTGGGCAGGGTTGGATTGGGCTGGGTTAGGTTGGGTGAATAGTAATATGTGAGGAGGAAGTACCCTTGTGAATAGTATCCAAGGTTGGGCCAACCCTGTCCAACCCTGCAACCAAACAGACCCTAAATGAACCAGGAATACGGCAGTGATAATTTCAAAATTATAATTTCATTATCTCTCCAGCTATCTCTTCTGATTCCTTCAAGATTAGGGTTGTGATCAAGTATAAAAGAGGTGAAGGACATACAGTTTTAATGATTGAGTAGAGCAGGAGTCTATCTCAAACTCCGTCAGTGTATTCTGCTTTAATGAATCTAGCTTCTAGATATTATGATAAAATCAATCGAATGGCATACAGCAATAGACTCTTGTTGTTGTAGATAACTCCAGCGGGACTATATGAATCTAATGTTATTGTTCATTCATTTCATTGATTACGTTCAAAAAGTTCCCGACAAATTAATTAACGGATAGTGTACCGCTAAATTAGTATTTCGAACAGCTAAAGTGGTTTGATATTATATATATGGTTTCAATGGGGCTGCCCCCGCCTCATTTCCGCGTAATTTTTTTATTTTTTATTTTTCAAAATATCATCATTTGTATTCATCTATATATCCCTCCAATATGTCATTCAAATTTCGCCAGAAACAGTTACTCCTATGCCCTCCATCTAGAACAAGTAATTTTAACGATCTAAAAATTGTTGTAATCGACATGTTCTAGATGGAGGGCTATATGGAAGGCACATGAATCCATGTTTCTGACGAAAATCGAATGACATATTGGATGGATATATAGATGAATAAACGTGGTGATATTTTTCAAAAAAAATAAAAAAATAAAGAAAAATAAGGGTAGGGACTGCCATGTTGGTTGCCCGAAGGGGACTGCCCAATTTTTTCCTATATATATATCGGCTTAAACAAAGATAAATTTTGGAGAAAACCTCCACGACCCCCCTCCAGAAGGGAGTGGGAGAGTCCAAATGAGCATCCGGCCTTGGCGGTGCCCCTCAGCACCGTAGATCTTGCGCAGCATGGTACAACAAAGTTCCTCCCCAAGTCCCCAAATTCTGCTCGCCCACTTAAGAAGCAATACCTCTTTCATTTGCTCGACACACTTGACCCCCAGCCCTCCCCGATTCTTCTTTAGCGTAATATCCTCCCACCCAACAAGGTGAATGCCCCTCGACTCACCCCTATGATTGCCCCATAAGAAACCACGCATCCGCTTCTCCAGCCGGTCTCTAATCCCCTTTGGCATACGCCGGTTAGAAAGGAAATAAATCGGGATGGAGCCCCTGAAAGTTAACACCCCCTTTCCTCGTTGATTGGCACCACCAAGAAACAACACCATCCCCCCACTCACACTCAAGCATCAACGACCAATATCGCCACTTAGCTCGCCAATGCCACTGACATCGCTTACTCGTGGAGGGGGGGGGGGGTCTTTGAGTTGGTTAGACCACATTTACCCATCCACTTGAGAGTTAGAGACATGAAGGGAGGGGTGAATTGTCCAATATGCAATATCTCAATAACAATATTCAATTAAAAAATATTCAAAAACCATAAAGATAGAAGTTGAGAGCTTCAAACCATCAACTCCTCAATAGTTATGATATGGAATCCCATGCACTCCAGAATTCCTCCTTTGCTCTCGACAAAGCCTCCTTTAGCTATCATGTGCTACTTTAAACCGAGGGTAGCACGACCTCTTGTATCCAAAGGAAGATTTGTTTCTCACAGGGAAACAAATCGACAACTTGGATACCCGTTTACTATATATTGAACGGAAAAAGGATTAGCAATAACTTGAATTGACAAGGTTATAGAACTTTCAGCACACAAACTGCTCAAGAAAGATTGACAGTTGCTTGAGAGCACAAAGATCACAAAGAACATGAGTAGCTAGAGAGCTTTGGATCGTAAAAAGTTCGAGAGCGCATAATCACTAATAGAGCTTGAATATGGCACACAATAGCACGCTTTCTTTTCTTCTTTGAGAAGAGAATGTTTCTCTTGGTTATGTATCTCAACAAAGATGTATAGGGTCTTATTTATAGTGTTAGGAACCCAAGGTAGCTGTTTGTAGTAGATAAGGACATTCCAATATTAAAATATTCAAAAATCCATGTACTCGACATGTAGCTCAAAAAATAGCTGGATCGTTCAACATGAATTTGAGCAAGAATCCATGTAGTCGATCCTACAAGAAGTGGAAATTGCATGAAAGACCTTGGAAGTTTCCATATTTTGATTTGGTCATGGAATCTAGAATATTAGTATTAAAATTTGTGTGGAAATTGCATGAAAGACCTTGGAAGTTATTTTATTTTTAAAAATACCCATGCTAGTGCTTTTTTTAATGTGAAGTATTTGGGTTATTTACAGAATTGGTCCTGAACTTTGATATTTCATCTGAAGTCAATTTAAACTTCCTGAAAATTACATTTGGCCTCTTTATTCCTGAAACTTTTTTGTATATTTTAAGTGTTTTAAATAGCATTTCGTGCCTACAATTCCAGAAAATTACCTTAATTTCTTGTAATTCTATGCCTTTATAAACGTTGGCTTTCTTTATATTTGATATAAGAATACATGGCGTCGATTCATAAACATCGAAATAGAGTTTATTCGGAGAATCATGCTAACACTTGAATCTGTGAAGGAACCATTTTGCAGCCACATCTTGAGATAAGGATATAAACAGGAACATATTTTGTGTATTATGTAACTGGTCATTTAATCCCATAAATGGTGAGGCAATTTTGAAAGGCTTTATCAGAATCCTGCTGTCCACCCATACTATATGTAATAAATCATCCATACTAGATGTAATAAATCAACTGCAGTGCATCCTTAGGATTTTGGAACAGGGAGGGCAATAATATGGGCATAACAAATACAAGATAAGAATAAGCATTACATCAAAGCTAAGCAATCGCAACTAGAATAGGATAAGAATAGAAGAAAAAAGAATTGAGGCATTATACTACCTTATCGAATACTTTTACCCCGCCCCCCTTATTTTGTAAATTTGCTTACAAAAGCATCACAACGCAAGTAAAATATAGAATCTATTTAGCAATTTCTTTAAAAAAATAAATATAGACAAGTGAATTTTGCAATTTTAAAAAATCATCGTTGAACGTAACAAATAATCCTTCATTAAAGAGGTGATGTCCACCTCTATCACTCGTAGCTTAGATAAAAATGTACCGAATATATCTGCAATGACTTCATCTTGTTCGGTCTGGCTCAAATAAGCAGATCAGTTCCTCAGAATCAGTCTTACATTCAACAAAGGAGCAAGAATGGAATGTGCTTTCCAGGTCCTCCTATGGGGAGATGATTTCTTATGTCAAAATATCATTCAAAGATAACTGTGGATCTCTGATTTCTTCAATAAATTCACAGTCTTCAGTTGACGATTTTGGCTCGCTTCTCTCAGATATGCCCTCTGCAGCTTTAGGCTCAATGATCATGTCCATGGTGACTTTCTCACTGCAGGAGCAGAACATGATCTTTCCTGACCCATAATCAACTACCTCTTCGGTAGTTTGAAGGAATGACAAACCAAAAATAATTGGGGTTTGAAGTAACGGTGTATGCAAATCAACATCCAAGATAACTAAGTCCACTGAGAAGTGCATATCCTGTACAATTACGATAACATCCTCCAATAAACCTCTGGTCCACTTATTGGATCAATCAATAAACTGAAGAATCATGTGTGTGCGTTTAAGCAGAACCAACCCGAATTTTTGAAGCAATGAGGAAGGCATGGGCTTTATGGAGGAACCGCTATCAAATAAGGTTGGCTGAAAAATCTGATCAAAAATCTCAAATCTGATTAAAGGTGCTCCCTTGTCTCTCTTCTTTGGCAGGAGATCAATGATCATATTCATTATGGTCATGGCCAGGATGTGCTTTTCTAATCTATTGTGTCAGTTTTGGCGGGGTTGACGCTTTAATGTGCATGCCTCTTTTAATCCTTTCTTCACTGAAGGCATGTATTCCTTGAATTTCAATAACGACATTTCAAGAAAGATATTATGAAGAATCTTAACAATTTCATGATCACACAATGCATGTTTTTAATTTTCTAAATTTTTTGAAGTTTTTCGCAACATCTGGAAAAGGGATATTTACAAACAGAAATGCATTGTTCTTATTTATGTCATTAGTTACAAATGACTGTCAAGAAGGTATGTCGTCATTCAAAACAAGAGGAAAAGTAAAGACATGAGCTTCGACTTCCTCGGTCAACAAGGGATTGGATGTTGCCACTGCTTTCTCCAGGGGTGAATCGGCTCTACCTTGGCTCTTTTTCTATTATTGATCTTTTTATTTTTCTTCATTTTTTGGCTTTTTTGATGGTAATCTAGTGCATCTCATCCTTCCTCTTGGATCAGTTGATGTAGAAAATGATGATTCGCCAAATGATGCCTTATTCTTCCCCTTGGTTGCGGCAGATGATGCAAGGTCCTACCGCTCCTGAGAGTCACAACATTTGATAACGTAAAATCATTTATACCTGATTGTGTGGGCTTGTAGGACACATAACGAACTACTTGCTCTTTGTGTTCAAAATTATTGAGGTTGGCCTCGAACTATGCCAGAATAGTAGCCTTGGTGGCAGTGAAATCATCAATTTTCTGACTCATCTCAAACAGACTCTTCAGCGATTGATCCACACAATCGAGAGCACGATTGACATGCACAACCTTAGATGATTCATTGTGCTATCCATGTTGAGACTGGTAATGCAATAGAGGTTGCGAATGAGAATTCGATGAATATTGTGGAGGAGGAGGGTAGTATTGGTGCTGAGCAGCGATGTAATTGTGATACGGCTGATATTGGAGATATACCGGCTACTGATTATGATTATTTTGTCTCCATGTATTGTCATGTGGTGGAGACTGGTGTGATTGAGGCTGATGTTGCTGGACAAACCTCCCACCATGAGATTAGTGGTATGGACTAATGGCAGAAGACTGACCATGTTGATGTCCGCCTGGACGTGCCAGGTGTTCAACGTTATTCCAGATGTTGTTCACCTCCTGAATTTGGGGTGGAGGTGGGAAGAATGGTTCGACATATAATGGATGGGGCTCAATCAGGTAGACGACCATATGTTGTTGCGACTGTTGTGGCGGTGCTTGATCAGGAGCCTACATGTAGCATACGTGCTGGATCGGCTGAGGCTGCACTAGACTCGGGTAAGGTGGTTGTTGCTATGATGGCTCATTCGACTCAACGAGAGTCACACCTGATGGGTTTGCAGACAAACATGCGTTAATTATACTGAATAGAAACTCCAGCTGCTTGGTAATCTGATCTAGTTGTCCAGTTGTTGAGTTCTTTGATCGATCACGTCAAGTTTTTCAAGGTCATGTGATTGCTTCTCAATCATATCCACTTTGGACAGGTGTCTCC